>VYZP01043664.1:3345-181585 GCA_013400635.1 Hypocryptadius cinnamomeus
GAGACTGAATGATGACTTTCTTGGAGAATGGTTCATTATTGAGTCTATCAGCTCTTCTAAGTTATCCCAAGGCAAAGATTGGTAATAAGTTTGCAAAATGGGGGAAGAGGGAAGAAGGCCACTGAGCCAACAGCACCCACCAGCTTGTTTTTCTGACTCTGCTTACAGAAAGAAAGTCCTTTACTTTAAGAATTTAACAGTCTTTTATGTATCTTCTGACATTGTTGTAGTTTAACACTTCAAACAGATCCTAACTATAACAAGTTTCTGCCCATTCTGTTGCTGGAGGGAACCACAGGGACATTTAAGGCCAAAGGTGTTTTCTTTGCAAGTGTCTTCCTGACGTGTGTGTGGCTTCAGAGAATGTGTTTGTTACCTGCCCTGGGGACAAAGGCATGGAACTGGTTAAATGTCCTGTGTTCTTTTGCAGGAGAGACTTTGCTTGCCTCATCACATTCTGGAGGAAAGGGGTCTGGTGAAGGTTGGCCTCACAGTTCAAGCCCTGCTTGAGTTGCCTGCATTGAAAGTATCTCAGCTTTCTTCCATGTGACACGACTTCTTGGCAGCTAGACAGCTTCCCATTGCTCTGTTATGGATTGCTCTGAGGCACTTCAGCCTCCTACATGGGAACACCCAAGCCATCAAAAACTAAAACCTGTCCAGATGCTGTAGAGAGCCTTACTTTGGAGCTGTGTGTGAAAACCTTGGAGTCAGTTCACAGTTAAAAGAACATAACTATTCTTTTTTTTTCTTTTGTAATTGGATGTACTAAGAGAATGTGGTAGCATCAGGTTCTCTTTCCAGTTAAGTTAAAAGCTGCCATTTAACATCTCAGTGTTAGAGTTAAATGCTGGATTTCTTTTTTTACATTGAAAATGTTGTTTGAGTTACTTTTGAAAGTACAAAGCACACCCCCCGTCACTTTAATTTTTTGAGTCAATCATTTGATTTAAAGATAAGTCAAAAATGTAGCGATGGTATGATGGTAGAAATGTGAGCAACTGATCACTTGTAATCCCCTTTCACTCTCTGAAAGCTTAATATTTGCATTCTTTGTTTTTTGCACTCCTGATTGTAACTTGCGCACTTCTAACATTGCCAGTATTGAGTCTGAGTGTCTGGTGATTACACAGAACAGCATACAGTGAGAAAAGGACGCAGTTTATTGAGTTTTTCCAGTCTTCTAGGTTGGTGCCAAATATTTTTTTTCAGTTGTACTGTAGATTGTTTACCTGTGAAGTGCCTGTGTAATTGATAACTCTTAATAGTCTTAAACATTTTTGAAGTTTCTTTGTTTAAAATAGATAAAATGGAAATTTTTTAATATTTTAATAGTTTTTTTGTAAAATCAGTATGTGAAGATTTAAGTAATACTTCACATTTTTGATGTTGGGTGTTTTAAGTTTGTTGCACAATTTAATTGTTGTCTAATAATTAGAAAATACTGTAAATACTTTTTATTTATGCTATTTAATTTGATAATACCTAATTACTTTTGGTTTATTGTATTGTTGGACAAAAACAAAGTTGTCTGCTTTTCTTTCTTTGGGACAAACAAATACACATGATGAATATGACATGAGGACTAGTGATTCATACAGAGTAATTTAGGACATTTTGATAAAACTGCCAAAATCTCAGGTTTACGCTGTGATGTTCAGGATTTTGTGTAATATTGCTCCTGATCTCACATGACATTTTTACAACAGGTATATCCATAATTTAGCTGGGAAGTATCAGTGTTTATCTTTTTAGTGTTTGCAGGGTTTATTGTGTAATTTACATGAGTGTGGCATTAGCACACAGGTCGGTTTGTACAAATGTCACTGTGCTGAGACATTGGATCGATGGATAAATGTGAAAACGAAACATTTCCACTGTGGTGTTCTTTTGAAACTTCTGAGTTCATGTATTTGTTTGCTTCTGAGCAAATTCTTGGTGTGTTGAACCATACACAGTTGAGTTCTTCCCCAAACAAGTTGCAAATAATTTCATAATTTTGGTAGTAAGTCTGTTTGTATTAGTTTGTTCTTCATGAATAGGTAGCTCAATTAAAAAAAAAATGTTTTGACTGACACAGATTTTCTATTTCAGGCTAAGTTATTTTCAGTTGAGGGATATGTTGGCCAGGCATGTGACAAGATTTGATTCTGTTCTTTCCAGTTGACCAAGACCCTGTGTAAGATAATTCATAAAAGAATGGGAGAGGAGTATTGTCTGTGGTACTGTAGTCTTATAGGCAATAGCTGACAGGAAAAATAACCTTTTTCTGATGATAAGTTTAAAAATGCCACTTGTTTTTACATCCATTGAAACAAGTTTGTGTACATGTAATAGCTAAAATCCACTATTGTTCATATAGTGTTGTCTTAAAACACAGCTTATGAAGAGGCTGGTATAAATTACTTATATAAATTACTTTGAAAAGTCCTAGATATAAATCTTAGGTTAGATAAATATGTGTTTAAGGAAACTGGATTGCTTTGACATTTGAAATATTGTATTTCAGATCTATCTCTGATTGGTTCTTGTATCTCTTCTAATAGTTATTTTAACAACTTCAGTCTCTATTTTCATTAATGACACTATCTGAAAAGTCATGCAAAAACTAAAGAAAAAGTTATAATTCACTAAGCAAAATGTTTGCCTGCTACATTTAAAAAACATAGCCACTCAAAAAGAATAAGTCCTTGTCTTTAATTTCCCTGTTGTTGCTACTACCAGAGCAAAGTTCTAGTTCAGTGTTAGCCATGGAAGTGCTAACTATAAATTGTCACTTTGTTATCTGAAAACTGATCTCCACTATTTCCTTGTCATGTTTAAAAACATTTTCTGTTCTTAAGGTAACATTTTTCCTTCTTGAACTAGTTTTATTAAGTTACATCACAGTGTAAACATTAAGAATTCCCTTGATGTAGCATGGCAGCTGCTGACTACCTTAGGGGTTTTTCAAACTCCTTAGTAAGTTGAAAACTGGATATGAAACTTATGTACACATGTTAAACTGAAATCTACTAAAACAACTTTTTTTTTTTTAGTACTCTGCAGTTCTTCCCCACAGACTTGATACCAACAGTCTTGTTTTGCCATTCCTTGGAAATTATTATGGCTGCGTTCCTGCTTATGGAGGAGGGTAATCATGATTCTTCCAAGGCCTCTCTTTTAGCATGCAAAGATTAAAGCCTTCAAGTACCCTTAGGAGCAGTCTGAGAAATCCTCTGTGGATGAAACTTTTTCTCATCTCTAACTGCTTTTACTACTACTAATAATAATATAAAGCCTTACTAACATTGGCTTGTACCCATTGTGATTTCTTTAACAGCAATTTCAAAAATGATGCTAAAAAGATTTGAATTGGAAGTTTTCATTTCCAGGTCACCTGTGGAGATAGTTGTGTCTTCTCTGTACAAGAATTTGCATATACTCTACTCCTTTTCCCCTTTCCTTTCGATTCCCAGCATCTTACTTATTTTTGTTCATTCTCAGATCTAGTGCATTCAGGTTGTTGGTTACTCTGGGCCACTTCCCTTCTTCCTCTTGAATTTGTTTAAGAAATTGTTCCAGTGGCACTGGTGAACCATTGTGATTCCAGAATCCCTGCTCTAAATATTTCCAGTGTTTGAGATATTCATTTTCAGTTTTGTTTAGGATATGATGCCATTATTTAATACTTGATACAGCTGATAGGGTAGATAAAAACAGAGGCCTGCTCAGTTCCTGTTGCACTGTTTTTTCACTTACAACATGAAGAAAAGTCATCATTAGAAGCTTTAGGAAGGTGCATTAAGTTTTCCTAATAAACTTTGCAATAATGTGGCATGAACTGTAAATTACAGAGTGGATCAGCATAGTGACAGGGCTTCTGGCCTTGTGTATTTTTTCTGTGTTTTATGTCACTGCATGCAGTATGTCACATGTGACTGATCTTTCACTTGAGCAATAATGTCCCAGATATGGTGAGGTCTTACAGCAGTGACAGTAAATTGTTGTGAAGTATGGTGTCTTCCCAGAGGGTATCTCAGAAATGCTTTTCTTTTCATCTGTTCTCCAGCACTGCTAATCCACTGTGCTCACTGGGGCACTGCTGGGGATACACAAACCATCCAGACCGCTGATCTGGAGTTAGATTCCAAAATCTAACCAAGAACTATGAACATGAAACAGGGAGGAATGGATTTGAAACAATAAACAACTGAAATGAATTTTTTTTTTTTTTTTTTTTTTTTTTAATCCTAGACTTTACTGAATTCAAGGCAGGTTTTACCCTTTCTCACCTTTTTGATTTGTGGAACACCTGAGCTGGAGACCATAGCAAACATGGCTTAAACTTGTTTGACACTAGCAAACTTTAGTGTCAGATTCTTGACTAAAATAATGATCTCTGCTAAGTCAAATGAAGTTGTAAAATGTTACGTGGATTCATTTAATAAAAAACTTCTGATAAGCCAAACAGTATTTAGATGGTAGGAAAAATTACACTGAAGTGAGGTGGGAAGGTGTTGTTACCTCTATAAAATTGTAGGTGAGGACAACCATTAGGTTTTTACTGCACTAAAAACTTCATTTCAAATACCATATCATTTAGTGGCAGTCTCACCAGATTTTGACATAAATCTGTAGCTAAATCCAAACAAAACTGAAGACATCTGTTTTCACTAAAATGGAACTTTCATATGTCATGTTGGTACTGAAGAGAAGGACGAAGGTCTGGCACTTCTGCCCTTTGCTAATTCCTGAAGTGTTTATTTGAAAGGCTGATTCCACTGATGTCAACTGAAAGCAACCTGTGTGAGTTTTTAGCCCTTCTGCAGATAGGAGATGTGGTAGATCAAATGTCACTTTTCCCTCACCAAATCAAGCTAATGTCTGTGTTTCTGTTAGAGGATCTCTACTTGAAAAGCAAAAGTAAACGCACCCCAACACACACAATTTGGAATTAAGAAAATGTCATTAAGACCAGCAGTGGGAAAGGCAAAGTAGAGTTGTCCAAGCAGAGAGTGCTCTGAATTGATTTCTCAGGAACCACTTCAGGAAAAGCCTTTAGGCTCAGTGAAGAAGTTCGTGTTTTGTAGCTGAGGGATGAGGATCCTGGAGTGTGTGGAGCTTTCAGCAGAGCTTAGAACAACAAGGGATTTGCCAGCTTTGTGTTCCCAGAGCCCATTTGGTTTGGACAGCTGTGTGCCAGTGCTGCAGGAAGCGTGGCTGATGGTGCAGAGGGCACTGCCCGTGCCCAGCCCTGGGCAGGGGACCTGGCATGTGCCACTTGTGCTCCCCTGCCTTTGTGCCAGTGAGGCTGTGCAGGACAACTGCTGACAAAAACACCTCCTTGCTCTTAAAGAGATGCTGCAAGCTGAGCAAAACCACCAAGTGATAATTTGAGAGTAATCACTAATAGATATTCAGCAATATTTAACTTTCCCCAGCAGTGGGTGATGTAGTGAGGCAGAGGATGCTTTTGCTGTGGGAACTGCAGACCTTTTCTGACTGCAAATGTCACTGTGGCTCTGAACTGGTCAATGTGGCCCTTGTGCACTTCCAGGAGGGAATGCAAACAGTACTGCTGGGTTTGTTCCGTATGCCACACACTGGGTCATGTGTCATTTACAGACAGAGGGACAGGTGAACTGTGTTCTTAATGATATGTTATGGTACAAGTTTGTTTTGGAAAATATGAAGATAAATTTCTCTTTTCCTGTGAAGAAAAATTCTGCTGATCTTCACTGCTTAAATAGAGAATATATGTGATTAATTGAATTTTAGTTTAAACTTGCCACTGCACAAAAGCAGTTCTGGCTCCTGTGTTTGTTACATAATAAAATGCCCTTTGCTTTACTTGTCTTTAAGTATTTTACATAGTAGAATTTTGCTAACATACTATCTTAAAATTGTGGTTATATGAAGTGTTTGTTCCCTCATTGAGTTTGACCATTATTTTTTCAGCATGAGAGGCAAAGGGCAGCAAAATTTCTGCAAGCTGCTCAGTCGGTTTTAGGGAAGGCACACCAGTTATCATAAAATTACATCTAATCTATCATTTTTAGTTCAAATTATATATAGCCAATTGCATTTGCAAAAAAGAATTTTCAGAGTGTTTTTTACATTTTAGAATCCTACTCTTAAAACAAGCAAAAACCAAAAATTTTTTTCATGGCTACTCTAGTATCTTAGGAAATTCTAAAGAAGAACAGCTCAGACTGACAGCAATTAAATTGTTTTGGAAAATTTTTCATTTTGGCAGTGTTAAATTTGCAGTTGAACTTGATCCATTTAAAGTCTCTTCCAGCCTAAATAAGTCTGTGATTGTAAGGCTTCAGTGAGACCAGAATTTCCCTCCAGAGTTTTGTAACTCAGTTACTGTACAAAGGCAGTCATTTAAAGTACATTCTTAGCACTAAGGAGGGTTTCCTCACTTCATTCAAAGTGAAATGAATTAAGGCAAACATAACTTTTTCCATCATAGTTTTATGAAGGCAGATTGTAAAATAGAGAATATTTGGAAATGCCACAAGGATACCTTTTTGCTTTGTTTCATTTTAAAATGAGTGAACCAGTGAAATATTTCCAGAATGACTATAATATTTGTGTAGGGCTTGGTTGTGCCATACTGGCACGGGAGCTTGCAGTAGCTGTTCAGTATTAATTTGTATTCTGAAGCTGTGCAGGACTGTGCTCTTCACATGGAGCTGCTGATGCAGTTGTGTTTGCTGAAGGGATGTGATGATACCTGAAGCAAATTCCTGGCTGTAGCTGCTCTTGGCTGTGGCACCAGCAGCAAGGCAAGGCTGACATTCCCAGGAGGAGCACACACAGGTGTAGTGAAAAAGGGTGGCTTGGTGGAATGCATTGGGAGTAATGTGAATACTTTTTACTATTGTGGAATGTCTAGAACAATGAAAATGTGATTGCTTTACAATTATCATTCAGTTGGTATTCACTTATTTTATTTTGTAACTTGTGGTTATAAAACTCAGAAGATGCAATGTAACCAAATGGTCAACATGTAAATGTGTGCAGGATGTGGCAAAAGTAGTTCTGAGGGCACAGCAGGAGAGTTATCGTTAAAAATAGATGCTCAAATTGTGTATATACTTGCAAAGTTTTTGATAGTGCATTTCAATTGATTTTGCATTTCATGTTCTTGTAAAGTGCATCTTTCATACTTTTGAAGATTGCCTACTTGTACTATACTGTATTAAGCCTTTTTTCAGGATTTCCATTATTGCCGGAGCTTCCAACATACATGTTTATTTGGAAAAATGTTCTTACTGTTATTTTGTTTTTGTAAATAACGTTTTGTATTAAATTTGCATGGATAAACCCCACATTTCCAAAACCAGTGTACATACGCTGTGTATAAAATACAAACTGTTTCATAATTTTCATGTAGTCAAGTTATTCAATTTGATTTCATTTCAGTTTATATATTTGTAGTAAATAATGAGAATTTGTTGTATGTTCTCTCAAATGTCTGTGTTGTCATTTCGATAGACAAGTGACCTGCCTCATTATGTCAGGAAATACATCCTCTGACAAACAAAAGGAAAGCTAACTCCTGGTTCAGGGAAGCAGGACACATCCACATACGAAGTATGTTGGGATTTTGGTTTTGACCAACAGTGGTGAGAATATACGAGGATCAAGATGCCCTCAGTTGTAGCAATCTTTATGTATTTACACACTTTCCTGTGAGAAGCACCCAATGTCTTCTCACATTTATATTTGGAACAACATAGATTTTTGAGTCTTGCTAATGATAACCTTAAAGCAGCACAGAAATTCCTCCTGACAGAGGTGATCTGCTTCCCTTCTGTTCCCTGGGCTGCCTCTGGCACTAGCACAGATAATCTGTGTGGTTTGCAGTCATCAATTGCTTGATCCAGCCTTAGGGAAATTAAACTGCCAGGTTTTGAAGCTGTAGTTAAGTTGGGTTATTCTAATGTAGGTTAAGAGTGTTTTATAGGACCAAATTTATTTTACCTTAATTTCTTTTAGATTATTTAAAGATGTAGTTAATTTTATTATTAGACCTGAATATTGAAAATAAATACTCTGTTTTGAGAGATTGCTTTCCCTGTGAGACCTCATTTTGCACCTGCACACACCCAGCTGCTCTTTGTTTTCTGATGAGGCACATTGGGGACTGTAAAGCAGAAACTGAGGAACAGCATTCCAAAGAAAGTGAACACCATTCCTTGACAAAAGCATCTCAGCAGCTGGAACTTTTTTTTGCAGTTACAAATGACAGGTTTATAGTTGAAATACTCAGAGTCTGTTGTTTAGTTTTCAGCTCTGAAGAAAACTTGTTATGAAAAAGCTTTCTGGATGTTCAAGGGCAATGATACCACATTCAGAAGCCTCTGTTCCAAGCTGAGCTCCACCAAGTTCAGGTCTGAGGAGGAGCAGCTGAGGGACTGGAGGGGCTCAGCCTGGAGGAAAGGAGGCTCGAGGGGGACCTCACCACTCTCTAACTCCTTAAGGGAGGGTGGAGCCAGCTGGGAGTTGGTCTCTTCCCCCAGCTAACAAGTGACAAGATGAGAGGAAACAGCCTCAAGTTGTGTCAGGGTAGGGTTAGATTGAATATTGGGAAAAATTTCTTCTCTGAAAGGGTGGTCAGGCATTGGAACAGGCTGCCCAGTGGAATCACCATACCTGGAGTGGGCAAGAGCTGTGTGGATGTGGCACTGGGAGAGGGGTTTAATGGTGAGCTCAGTGGTGCTGGGCTAATGGTTGAACTCAAGGGTCTCAGGAGTCTTTCCCAACCTTAATGATTGTACCATTCTAAGATGAAAGTTAACTCTGTCCCTGTTAAAACCAAGACAATGATATACTACCATTTTTAACTTCCATGAAACTGTCAGAGCTAAACTTCCTACTCTTCAGCAGTCCAATGATGTGTGTTACTTTCTCTCCCAATGCAATTCCAGATATTTTTCTTCTCCACAGTTAGTGGAGGCTGAAATCCTTTTGCAGCTTGAGTGAGAAATACTGATATCTTCAGTGTAAATGTTAATTTGTGTTAATAAGAATATGACATTCCAGATAGGTATAAATTCATGAGCTGATGCTGTGTTGTTCATTTCATCCTCTCCCTTTTGATCTCCAAAATCTCCAGCTCTCAGAAAGAGAAGGCAAAGCGACAGCCAACATGATATTTCCTAGCAGAAGTTTCCAAGTGCATGAACTTCTGAAGAATACTTAATAAGACAAATCATCCCACACTCCCTATATTGTCCAGGCCCTAAGAAACAGAATCAAAAGAAAGCAGGATTATCTCTGAAAACGCTCAGGGATATAATTTAGAAATAGATAAGTAGTACTGAATTCAGTTCCAAATAATGTTTATGTGAAAGCTCTTCTCCTCCCCAAACCATTGGGTGATGTGTCTAGCTTGCACTTTTCACTGTGTACTGAAATAGTAAGTGCATTCTGTTCTTTCTCCAGTAAGGACAGTGATCATGTAATTTTTGGCTCAAGCAACATAAACTTCTATTTCCCAGGAACATTAGTTTAAATGATGGCTATTTTTTTTTTTTTTTCTAGTGAAATCACAGGGCAATTCCCAAAGTTTTCTTCCTCCGTATATGCAACAGGATTACAAAAGAGAGGTAGCAGACAGACCCCCCAGTGCATGAGCCCTGATTTATTACTCAGTGTTATTGCCCTTCTCTGAGCAGTGTTCCTCTGATTATCAGTTTTTGTGTATTGCCTGTATATGGCATCATTGAACCTTATTTGTGTATTTGGGAACTTTGAAACTCCCATTCCCAATTTGTACTTTTTCTACTGGCTTAGAAACAGCTTTATCAGAGACCGCTTCTGATATGTGCTCTTCTTCATAACTTGCAATAACACTTTATACAAAGTGCTTTCATTGCAAATTCAGGACATGTGTTTGATGCATAAATTGAAATGACAAACATTTTATTTAGGAAAAATACTTGATTCTTTCAGGACTTATGTCTCCCCAGACTTCAGACTGGGGTACATTCTTTTTTTTTTTCTTGGCAAAATTATTTGCCCTTTCACATATCAACAAATTGCAAGGAGTTCTGTTTTGACTAAAAGCAAACTCAGAATTGCTATAATATGCTTTGAAGACATCTATAAAACAGAGCACATCTTATCACTTCTGTTCCCACAGGTACAGATGGGGAAAGAAACCTCACCACCATCTGTCTTTTCTCACTTGGACTTCCACATAAACCAAGAAAGCCTTATGCACAGAAGGGTAAATTTAGTTTCTGTAAATACAAATTTTTAAAACTAAATTTATCATTGTCTTTTGAAAAAAACCACAACAAATTCATGTCTAAATTGACAGTTTATTCAGCACTGGTAAAAACATGAGGTATTTTTCACTTTCTGACAGACTGCATCTGCTTGACAACATTGCAACTTGAATTAATCCCATGTTTCCTTGTGAGTGCAGGTTGTGCTGTGCCTGCAGACAATGAAGCCCCTTTTCTTTGGCCAGAGAACTGCTCCTGCACCCTGATCTCCAGAACTAGAGCATTCTGCTGTTTGCCACTTTTGCAGCCTGTTTATACAAATAAACACTTGGTGCCACTGAAGCTGTTACCCTTCCGAGCCCATAAACATGAAAAATCCAAGCCAAGGATGTGGCAGTTAAAAATAAACACCTGGGTGGTGCTCAGGGCTGCCCAAAGGAGTTTCAGCTCTCTATTACCTTCCAGCAGTGTCTCTGAGCCTTGGCTTCCCTCCACCCCCCACCAACTCAGGTGAGCTCCCCACCTGCCTGCCCTACAGGGCTAAAACACCTTCTGCTCGGATTTTAACCCAGCTGCCCACTGCTGGTGTGCTTGAGCCACCTCTGCCAGGAGGGTGGAATGGACAATCTCCTGCAGTCCCCTCCAGCCTGGGCTCTGAGCTGCAGTGTCCTGCCCTGCTTGCTGGCTCTGGGCCCCCAGGATGGTGCCTCAGGCTGTCCTTGGTGGCCAGCAGGCTCTAAACAGCTGTAAATGCTGGCTTGTGACAAATCCCACGGTTTTTTAGGAAAATGGCTGGGGAGCACACAGGTACTCCTGTCAGCTGGCAGAACAGAGGGTGGGATGTTTCTTCACAAGCAAGAGCATCATGTGTTCTGGTATATTCAAAATGAACAGCTGGATTGACATGAAATGTATCTCAATTGCTGGTTAATTTGCCAGGCATGCTATAATTCTGGCGACCCAAAGGAGGAATCCAAAGGTGTTTTTACCCTGCCCCACATTACACTCTTTAGTTGGGCTCACAGTTTTGAGTGGACAGTTCATGCACTGTGGTGCCATGAAAGTGCTGCTGCAGACCAGAAATTTTTTAGACAGTGTAGGAGGCAAACTGGAAGTCAAAATAAGGCATTTAAAATCAGGCTGTCAGAAGTGATTAAGGCTGGGGAGTTTATTTACTTTCCTCCCATCCAGCAGGAAGAAGACAGTGGTTAACTTGTGTTCTGTTGACCAGTCCTTCTCACAGGGGACGAATTTCTGACCTCTGATGAATGTTTTCTGTGCCAGATAGTCACAGAAATAAAACCTACAAGTACAGGAATATTTGGTTTATGCCTGATACTCCCAAACTGGGAAATAGGAAGCCAATGAGGGACAGATGCTGTGGACTGGAAGATGAGCCAAGGCTGTGGCTCCTCAGATTCAACTGCAGCAGTGTCCCTTTTGTTCTGGGCAGTGCCCTCCCCTCTCCTCAGCCCAGGATCCCCAGTGCTCACCCCTGTGCCCAGGGCAGGGCAGGGTGGGCACCAGGCTGAGCTGGCAGCTCTTCCCCCAGCAGAGACAGCAGGTCCAGCTCTCTTTTGCTCCCTGCAATCCCAGCCTGTGGAATTAAAGGTGATGCCCTGGAGCATCCAGTGGAGCAGACCCACTTCAATGGCTCAATGTCTGTGGAAACTTTCCCTGTTTATTCTTTTCCTGACATTATATGGGTTTATTTAAATATATTTTGGTGTGTAATGAGCCATAAAATTTGTTTTGGGCTGAGCCAATGCATGGAGCAAGGGAGTTCAGGCCTCCAGGGGCTTAGTGTGCTGCAGGACTTCACAAAGAAAGCATCACAGGGTGCCTCTGTTCCCATGGCATCTTCCCAGGGGCTTTCTGCAGAGACAGGTGGTGTAGGACTGGCAGATGCTTCAGAAGAAGGCAACTCTTCAAGTGTCAAGGCTAATAGTGGGATTAAAAAGTCACTGCTCTGTCACCTTGTGGGGAATTAAGGAGAGCACAGCTCAGTTTTAGAAGAGTGCAGATTGCTGCACCCACAGGGTAAAGGAATGTCTTTCACAAAGCAGGCAAACTACTGAGCTCCTTTCATTAAAATAAATATTTTTATTTTCTCTGTTAAGACAAATCTTCCCCCATCAGCTAAAATCCATCTTGTAAGTGGCAGTTGACTAATACACTGATGAAGGATTTATAGGTATATTTCTTAAAACTTGTTGAAATATTTGTTTTTGCTCTTATAAATCTTTTGAGCAGTATTACTCAAACCCATGAAGTCATCTCTAATGCAGGGCAAGCCCCAAGAACAGAGCATAACACCAGGGAAAGTCAGAAAAGGGAACAACTAGGAAATAACAGGATGATCTTTGGGCTTAATCCTGTACACCCACAAGAGCTTGTACCCGTGGGACCTCTAACTTCTCAAGAATTTGCATGTCAGATTTTAGGTGTTAGCCAATATTTTACAAAAGCAGTTTTTAAACTGTTTGAGCCCTACCTTCAAGGTGAAACTGGAGCACTCATTCTTTCTTACCACCAGCAGATCTGCAATGAAACCATCCCAGCATGGGTTTGTTTTGTAAGTGTTGGTTCACAGCAGAGATGTGAATCCTTAGATTCCTTTAACCCAAGCTAAAGTGCATTGGTTCGTGCAAGTGCTGCTTGGTGAACCCCTCTGAAAGGAAAACACAACACAGCCTCTATTGAAAAGGATCCTCAGGACACTTACATGGGAATGGCCCTCTCAGGGCTCTGGCTTTGGAAATTTGCTGTGCTTTTGTAGAGATCTGAACAGTGTTAACATCAGGTCTGGTCACACTGACCCAAGCCTTTATCAGTACTAGAAATTGTTGGTAAATTATCTGGCAAAAACATCTGGCCCCAACATCCCAGGAACATCTCTGGTCTCTCCCACTGCCCAAGTGCAGGGACAGCTGGCCTGTCCAAGCCCAGCTGAGCGGGATTAGCCTGACCACCCCCTCAAGAGGGTCAGGGTGTCCCTGCCTCGCTCCCCTGCAGACCACAGCCCTGCAGCAGCTGCTGGATGAAAGCATCCTGCCAGCAACGCCTTCCAGAGGACACAGCAGCTCATCCACACCCCTCTGCTTCCCTTTGCACTGCTCCCTGATGTGTGTGTGCTCCTGGGCTGTGCAGGCATTTCAGAAGAGGCTGGCCTACCCTTTTTCCTAATCATATTTCCTGCTGCAGAACAAACCTCTGTAAGAGCACCCACAAACCTGGGGAGATCAAACCTGTGCCTGATTGCACTGGGCAGTCAGTGCTGGGAAGACCAGCCAGCTGTGCCTTGGGGAGCAGTCCTGTGAGCACATCCTTCAGCACAATGATTTATGGCTGGAGAGCTGCTGAGCTGCTGTCTGAAAGCTGCACTCATCTGGGCAGGACCTTGATCACAGCATATCTCACAGGAAAATAACAATGGAGCAAGACTTTTCTCTGATGAAGGAGCCCCACCCAATTTGAAAGGACCCAGTGGAAGCCAAGAACAAAATTTCTCATTGGATAAAAAGTGTTTTACCTTCTGACACTTGTGGGGTTTTTTTGGGTTTTTTCCCCCCATAAATGAAGAAATCCAGCAGTTATCTGCCTGTGGACACCTGTGCCCAGCTGAGATGCTGGTGTTAGTCCAGGCTGTGCAGAGCTGCAGCAGTCACCATGTCACAGGTGATGGGGGCTGGGAGACCTGAGACCAGCCAGGATTGCCAAGGTTCTCCCATCTGCTGGACACAGAGCCCCCAGCCAGAGCCCCTCCCTGCTGGGCTCTGCCTGTGGCACTGTCCCCACGGTGTCCCACAGCCAGGCAGGGCTCTTCAGGCCACACTAATCAAGGTTTCCCCAGCCAAACTGCATCCTGTGAAGGGAAAGTCCCTCACACATGGCTGTGGGGCCACAAGCCACACGTGCAGGGAGCTGTGCTGCTGGGAGGGGATGCTGAGCCTGACGTCTGGGAGCTCTCTGTGCCTGCCCTATTTCTTCATGTGCGTCCTACACACAGAACACTCCCAGGCTGCCCTGTCAGATGCAGCTGATCAAAGCTCACTCTCTAGAAACAGGAACATACACAGGACTTTTTCTTTTCCTTTCATTCTTCCAGCTTTCTTTTATTTAAGAGCTAATAAGTACTTTGTCTAACACGTTACCTGGCTTAAAGGAAAATCCCAATGTGTGTTGGTAAGTTGTAGTTACTTTATATTATGATTTTATTTTGTGTCTGTGTGTTTGAAACTCTCCAAAGCTGTTCAGTTGTGAACAATATGGATTTATGCATACCATAATTTCTATATAAATTTGAAAGAATTTCTCTATAAATGAAAAATTTTTCTCTACAAATTTGAAAGAGTTTTCCAGCACCTCTTTATTTTTAAGTGGCACTGATGTTTGTGTTCCTGAAATAACTTGGGTTGTATCTGCTCAGAGTGCAGGGTGATGTTTAAATTGCAGAATTTCAGACAGTTGTGTATGTATGTGTGTTTACACCATTGTTGCACCAATATGTCTCATCCTTTTCAAGCCACATCCTGGCCATCCTAAAATCCTTCTGGTGATCATTCCTTAAGTCTCTTCCTATATTTTTTTTCTTTTATGGGAAGATTTAAACAGCTTTTCATATCATTAACAGCCTTTTGGCATGTCTAATCCAGCACTGGCTTGCTGATAAGAGCTGTCAGCTGATATCATGCAAGGGCTGTCTGGCCAAGCAGTTATTCTGGGCTAGCACTTCTCTCCTGGGGGAGGTGTCAAAGATCTGCCTCTGAAAAGGGCAAATCCATTCAGCATTTTTGGACTGTCTTTTCTTTTTTCTTTTTAAAAGAATTTCTTCTCAGTTTGTTCACTTTCAGGCCAAACTAACATTTCACAAAGCAGCTTTCAACACCAGAAGTTGTTGATGTGAGCAATAAAGGCTCGGGCTGCTGTTTGCATTGGTAGTCCCTGGTCACCCCAGGGAAGGCACAGGAGAGCAGCCCAGCACTGCTGCCCCCTCAGACTCCAGGAAAACCACCTGGTCCCAGGGAAAATGCTGTTTTATATGCCCAGGGCAGCAGCTCAGGGTTCAAGGACCATTCTGTGAGGCTGACCTGGAGCTTGCCCTTTCTCCTGCATGTGCCAGCTGCCCTGCTCAGGCACTGAGCCTGTGCCCATCCCTCTGGAGGCTGCCAGATCCTGCCCTCGGCAGCAAAGACAGGATTAGATCCTGGCTGCAGGTGCCTCCAGGGCTCTCTGGCTGAGCACTTCTCCCAGCCAGCCTCCCCCGGCCTGGCTGTCCTGCTGTCCCTGTGGATGTCCTTTTCCTGCATGTGGCCCCAGCAGCTGGTGGCTGCTCCACCCCTGGCAGATCCTGCCCTGCCCATGGCACCACTGGAGACAAAGGCAGGAAGCAAAAAAGAAGAGATTGGGACTTGCCAGCTCCCAGGTCAGGGTGTTCAACTGTACAAATAACAACTGCATGAATAAAAACCAGAATGTCTGTTTTTTCACTTGTTAGTCCCATTGCACAGTGGTTGCACCAGAACACCTCTGCCAACTCCTTCATAAACTCTCTGGTGCATGGAGTTTAAAGGAGAAGGAAAGAAATTTATTTTCCTTATTCCAAGGGCTTGGAGGCTTGTGGAGGACAAATCAGTTTTAAAAGACAAGGCAGAGGAGAAGAAACCAGGAGATTATTCTCACTCTAAGATGGCCTGAGTGGAGCATTGGCTCCCTTTGCTGCCTGTGCCAGAGCCATCAGAGGCAGCTGATCCCTGCCTGCCAGGATCCCTGCTTTGCCTCTCCCATCCTCACTCTCAGAGCCTGCAGAGTGCTGCCCTGCTGCCAGCCCTGCTGTCACAGTTACTGGGACAGCACCTCATGTGAGATGTCTCTGCCTTAATAACAACTCTCAACCAGTTTTTTTGTGTCTGTCTAATTCTGGAGCAACCTGAAAACGAGATTGGAAGTGCTTACCACTGGGGATAATTATTTTAATTACTTTTACCACAAAGGTAATTACTTTTGGGGGCAAATGCTGCTGGGATAAAATTGGTACAAGGGAGGGCAGGTGGCCAGTGGAGATGGTGATTCCCTGCCAGCAGGATGTGCTGGAAGAGGCTGGGCTGGCACCTGGGCATTCATCACAGCAAAAAGGCTGAGCTGGAGGGTCCCAGTGAGGTGTGTCAGCCCCTCCCAGGATTTAGCACTGAGGAAGGGATTGAACACCTGGCTGCCATCACCCATGTCACTCTGGTGACAAAACTGCTCTCATGGAAAGGCAGCAGGCTCTTGGCTGCACTCAGGTTTTCAGGATGGCAGCCAGCCTGGGAGCTTGCTCTGCCCGCTCCAGTAACTGCACACTGGGTCCAGGATTGCTGCAAGATTTAGGACATTTGCCTTTCCAGATAAACTCAGTCTTGAAGCCAGGCTCACAGCCATGTGGTGGGAAGATTTTGGTCTTTCCTAAGGCAGCTTCTGGGCCAGGTAGGGAACAGTTGTATTCACCTGCCCCCTCAGCAGGCTGGTGGGTTTGGTGGGAGAAAGAAAATGGAGAGTGTTTTCTAACCCTCAATGAACACCTGCACAGTCAGAGCCTGGTGCCCAGGAGGCTCCTGCCCACCCTGCAGGCTGGGCAGGGGAGATGGTGTGGGTGAGAACCATTTATCTTTGGATGTCATCATTTGCTCTGCTCCAGCAGGGCTCAGTGTGTTGAATACAAGGTGTTCTTTCTGCCTGCTCTAGCCTGAAGAGCAGAGAGTGGTCCTGGAGCAGCCTTGGGCTGCCCTGCGTGGGGTCAGCAGCTGCCCCTGACTCTGGGCAGCACAGATCCGAGTCTGCAGGCAGGGGGGAGCAGGAGCAACAGGGGAAATGGCACCTTTCTCAGAACAGGGGTGCACAGGTCTTCCCTGTAAGCCCCATACCCCTGGCAGAGCCAGGCAGGACGCCTGGCAGGGCCCCATTGCACCCGGTGCTGATGGTGCTGGGAGCAGCCAAGAGCAGCCACATGGCAGAGTGCTGCCTGCACAAATAGGTACAGTGGCTCTTTGTCCCCCCTAATCCTTCTGTGGGAGAGCCTTTCTGTTCTGGAGATAATTTTTACCTTCTTTTACATCTCCCTCTGGATGTATTCACAGCCTGTTGCAGTTGTTGCTCTGCCAGCTTGGTGTCTTCAGTTCAGTTGTTTCTGTAATTCCCTGGCGCATTTAGTGGCAGAATTTGGTCCCTGGCATTCCAGGCTGTGCTCCTATTCCCCTTCCAGCATCTCCCCAGCCTGCCCTGCACACCCCCAGCCCCTGGAGCCCTGCTTTTCCTGCAGGCTGATTCCCATGCACTTTGGTCAGCACTAATTCCTCAGCCTGCTTTGTAGTTCTTTCCTACAAAAGTTTTATGTGCACTGCTGCTCCAGGGTAGTCACTGAGTTCTTGACTCAGCCTGGCACTGTGCCATGAGAAGAACTCGATTATTCTCACGGTCTCTGCTAAACCTAAGCCCAGCTGCATCAGAGGCAGAGGCAGAGCAAGTCCTTGTGTGGGCAAAGGGTACGTGCAGGCTGTGGAAGAAATTGCTCCAGGAGCAAAAGATGAGTCAGTGTGAAGACAGGAGCCAGCAGGTCATGGAGACTTCAGCCAGGGTGTGCTCCCAAGGCAGCAGACACAGCACACAGAAACCATTTCATCACGAATTGCAGGAAACTGCTGATGGATTTGTGCAAGGGCTGCCTCATAGGCAGTGGAGAGGCTGCCACAGAGTCATCTGAAAGGCAAAGGAAGTGTTTGACGTTTGACTTTGGGCTGGATGGGTCTCTCTGGGAGCAGCACTGATTACAGAAAGCAAAGATTTCAGTGGAGCCAGCTCCATGGCAGCTGCCTTGCTGGCTCACATGATACAGGCACATCCAAACAGCTGCTGTCCTTCCTAAGATGCCATCTAAGCCAGGACAGCCATCAGCAGTAGCCATCAGCAAAGAAATATTGAAAACTGAGGTCTCCACTCACCAGAAAAATAAATATTGACAGTGGACATTGCTAGAGAGTCTGGATTCCTTCCATCATTTCCTGAAATCCTCTAACAGCCATAAGTGTTTAATTTATGAATGTAAAGAAGAGATTTTTTTCTTGCAACACTCAGTCTGTCGCCAGTGCCCCGTGCTCCTTTCCTAGCCCTTGTCCTTGTGGTGACATCCCCTCTCCAGTGCAATCCATAACTCTGTGCTGGAGGCCACAGGTTTGCTTGGAATTACTGAGTCCTTCATCCCAGCACCTTGGAAAGAGCTTGTTTAATGCAAGTTCTGTAAAAGAGACTGATTTCCCTGAACCATGAGGCAGTTAAGAGGCTTTTATAAATCATCCATTTTCCATGCCTCTGGCAATTTCAAAACTATCCTTCTGGATCAAATGAAACATGCTGGTTTATACCAAATGGTCTGTTCATAGCTGAAGCCTTTCAGTTTTTATTTTGGTGATTAGGAAGCTGCTTCTAAACATGAAGGTTGCAAAGTTGAAAGCTTTTATTTTGAGCTATGGCATCCCAATATTTTAAGGTTTACAATGGATTGCTTGACAGAACCAATTTAGCACAAATGGGACAAATATATCAAATATATTTCAATGAGAAAGGATTTGGCCCATTTTTTATATTTAGCTCCATTAATGATCTTTGCCAACTGCTTTGCTATTTGCAATGAAGTATTTCAGCAATGATGCTGCTGTTCCTTTATTTCCTCAATCAGAAGCAGATTTTTACAGAAGGGCTTTTTAATTTCTTCATGCAGCTGCATATCTGTCATAGTCCAAGAACCCAGCTCAGGGGATTCTTGGCTCTGTGAAATCTCTTTTTCAGCCTGGTGGCACCTTTACAAGCTTGCATTCCCTCAGCTTTAGTGTTTTTATTCCTCTCGCCCCCCCCAGAGCAGCTGTGGGCCTCTGGAGCTGGCCAGGCTCAGGGAGGAGGAGGAAGCTGAGGTGTTCCTGAGCACACAGTGACTCCAGGAGTCAGTCACCCAGCTGACAAATCCTAAAAACTCTCATTCATGAGCAAACCAAATGAGTCAACTTCCAGATATTTGCAGCAGGGAAGGCAGACAATCAAAGGGGACTCAGTCCCTGTGGCTCTGCTCGTTGCTGGGCTCAGGGGAGCTTTGCTGCTGACACCAGGGGCTTCCAGGAAAGGGGGCACAGGGGACACAGGGAGGGCTGAGCCCAGCCAGCAGTGATGCCACCAGGCTCAGCTCATTGCACAGAGCTTTGGCAGGGCTTGCTGGTGAGCCAGAGCTGCTCTGGTTTCATTTACGTCTTCTCCCATGATCTTGTCATCACTTTATGATGGATATTTTTTAATTTTTTTTGCAACTTAATCCCATTTACACAACAGTTAATAAGACGTAAATCCACTGCCTGTCCCTGCCCTGACCTTGGGGCCCTGGGGCTCAGGTCCAGCACACACAAGGATTGTCCCTGCCTGTCCCACAGCTTGCTGGGACACTGCTCACAGCTTCAGTCAGTGAGGCTGGAGCCAGCCAAGGTCTGAGCACGTGGCCTGTGCAGAGCTGTGCCCTGGGCCACTGGTGTCTCTCCCACCCATGGCAGTGCCTCCCCAAAGTCTTGCTGGAACGGGCAAGGATCCTCTCCAGTGAGCCTCATCTCACTGAGTCCTGCAGGGACTGCCAGGGGGAGGAACAGAGCAGGAGGAGCAGTGCCACTACAGTGGCACGAGGAGAGGAAGGGAAAAGCACCTGCAGCTCACAAAGGGGTTATTTTGGGCAGGACACAGCCAGAGCAGCTGGAGCAGCAGGTCCAGCACAGACCTGCACCTTCTGCTCCTTCCCAGGTGCTCCAGTGCTGCTGGATGTGTGGTGGAGCTCTATTGTTGCAAATCCCAGCAATGCATTTTTTTTCCAACCTAATCTTCTCAGGAATTGACCCATTTCTAACATTTGGGAACTGGCATTCACTCTACTGGCAAATGTTTCTTATTTGTTTCGAACAATGTCTCCAGTGTGACCTTTTCTTTTTAAATAGCTTACACAACGGGAATACATGAATGCTAAATTCTAATATTGCATAACTCTGAAAGCAGGGCTGTACATTTACCAGCAGTAAGGGACTTTTTTCCCCATTCTTTGCAGGAAGCAAGAAGGAAAATCCAGCAGTGTGCAATTTCAGTGAGGGGACAACTCACCCATAACCCCCTTACCCCCAGAATTCACAGGGCTCTCAAGGGGACAGTGTTAGCACTACACATTTCTGCATGTCTATGCACATAGAGAAATGGAGAGGACACCTGGCAGCTGGAAAGGGGCCTGATCCTGCCCCTGCTGCTCCAAAACATTCCCACTGACAGCAACTGGGAAGTGACAACACATCCATTCAGCCTCTCATCAAACAGCGATACCCTAAGGTGCTTGGAGGACAATTTTCTTCCTAACAAGAAGCACTCCTTCAGTTCCTGATGCCATTTCTCATGCTCTTTGTATGCCTGAACTCTTTCCCAATATGCCTAAATCTGGCCATGGGAAGAGTCAGCCTGAGCCACAGCCTTTGCTTGCCAGGGCACGCAGAGCACAGCTCTGCTCTTCCCAAAACATCCCCATTGTCCCTCCTGGAGGGCACTCACTGCAGTCACATCCCTGCAGCTCACAGGAGGCAACAGGGCTGTGACTGACTCATGTGTGACTGGTCTTGACCCTGAATGATCCTTGGTAGATCAGCAGGAACCCTCAGATGCTTTTCCAGCAAGGTGTGTTTGGCAGTAGATTTCTCACCGGGGGTAAACCAGGTGTGGTGGAAGCGCCTGCTCCTTGCAGGGTTTTCCAGGCTGGGGAGGGCTTGCAGGAGAGGAGGGATGAAGTAAATGGAGACAGGCAAGGCTGCACAAACTCATGGCTGAATGCCTGGCCACGGCAGAGGGGCGAGGAGGGGGATAATTCACTGCATTTCCTGCAGAGCCCCAAGAGCCAGGAGAGGCTGGATTGGTTCCAGAGCCAGGGAGATTATGGGAATGCTCTGTGGTGGGTCACACTGGGGGTGGTCCTGGGGACCCCCTGGTGGAGCCAGATGGGTCAAGGCAGTGTGTGGGTCTGCAGTGAGCCATGGGCTGTGGCTGCCAGCTGCTGGGGACAGCTGCCTGTCACCAGCTCCAGCAGATAGCCTGCACTGATTCTGCCATTTGGTTTTCATCTTAATGAATCACTTCAATATTTCAAACATACCTTTGAACCACTTGAGCACATAACAACAACAATTAGCACCAGCACCTCATAAAACCCGGCAATGTTCCCTGTGATGATTAGTAAAGCCTCTGACCGTGTGGCTAAAGCCATCACATTGCAATGCAACATCTGATCCCTGGGGAGCACGGAGTGGAGTCTTTAAAAACCACAGGATTTCTGTGAAATGCAAATCTTTGAGCCATGAAGCTGCCGAGGAGCCCCACGCTCCAGAGATAGATGGGTTCCCACGCAGTTAGAGGTCAAGGTAAGAGCACTCTGATGATTTTAAACCTCCCTGAAAGCATTTGTTTATTTTTACTTGCCTTCTGAAATCATATTAATATATTCAAATCACCGTACTGTAAATGAAAAGAAGCTTCCTGTGCTAGCATGCACACTCAGCCCTTGGATGCTGCTGCTCACCAGCTCTGGGTTAGAGCTGCTGCTTCTCCAGCTCTGCAAGGCAGCTCTCCTTTGCCACTGCACCCTCAGACCTTTCTGAAACACAGACCCACTGCCTACAGGTTTGTACTGACACTGATTTTATCCTGTGCTTGATAGGTTAAAGAAGTAATTCCTCTGATTTCTTCTGCCTACACATTCTCACTTCACAGTGAAACAGAAAAATTACTGCTATTGCTGTAATAGTAACAGTTACGTAATAACTATACTTATGTGATGGATTTATGTGCTATAATAGTTACAATTATGTGATGGACTGGGGGAATTTGATATTAATTTAAATTGAAAATTTGCTGTTAAAATTGTTGTGTATTTTTAGTTGCTGCTATGTCTTGCCAGCTCGAATTTCTGGTTAATTTTAAACACTTAACAGATACCCTGAGCAGCACAACCTGTCTCCTCCTCTGGCTCCCCTGAGCCACTTCTTCCAGTAATGGGGAGTTTGTGTTGGCTCCAGTCCTCAGATTTCTAAAGATCCCTCTGACTTGAAGTTCTGTCATTCAGCAGAGCCCAAGTTTCCAATTGCTGCATGGTAGCTGTGGGTGCTGAGGAGGAAGCAGCTGTGCCAGAGTCTGACCTGGGATTTCCCCTGCTTAAGCCAGGTTTGTGTGGGCAACATAAAGTGAGTTTGTTTTCTGAATAGAACTCAGTGATAAATTGCATGCTCACACTGAGGCTGCCAATTTCTTACTCAAGTGGAGCTCAAGCAGTGGCCTCAAGGTTCCAAGAAGATTAATGTCTATATCTAGACCCATTTATATACCTAGATCTGTATCTATATCTAATCTATATCTCTCTCTCATCCTCCATCTCTATCTAATCTATACCTACACCTGTATCTATATGAAAAAAAATTAAAAGCTTGTCAGAATCCATGTGCTTTCTGGCACAGGGAATCATGCTGAGCTGGTGTGTCTGTAGGAAGTAATTTCTACTCACCTTTAGCATGAAATCTGAAGGAAAGAGTAGCCCCCTCCCTGCAAACTCTGCTGCTCTCCCTCTCAGTCCCCATCTTCCCTCCAGCAGACTTGCACAGGAATAGAAATTTGTCCCCTTCAAATATTGCCATGGCAACTAAGAAGAATTCTCACAAGCATTCCTACCATTCCTACCAAGTCCTGAAACAGCAAAGGCAAAAGGTGGGGATAGTTGCATAAGATGTGTCTAGATAAGGCAAGGCTCAGGCATTCTCTTTTCATTTTTTTTTAATGAAAGTATCACTGGTCCAAGGCACTTCATGTGGCAGGGAGTTGAATCACTTTCCACAGAAGGCATGAGACAGAGGGCTGGTTATTGAAGTACTGACACACTTCTGGAGAGTGTGCTTAGCTGGCCAGAAACTATTTCAAATGAAGCCACGTTTGGCCATCACCAAAAGTTGCAAAGAGAAGTCCTCTGGGAAATAATTAATCAGCCTTGGTAAACAAGTAAAGCCACGCTTATTGTCAGTGCTGAGCCTGCAGAGGGAATTCCAGGGTAATGCTGAAGCCTTTGCCCTCTGCTGTGTCTCCACAGCCCCTCAGAGCCCTGCTGCAGGACTGCTCTTCTGACCAGCACCTGCCACTGGCACCCCGACCCTGATGGCTCCCTGGAGGCTTCCCCTGCTCGCCGTGGCTCTGGTGTGGGGCTGGGTGCTGGCCTCCTCCTCCTCCCCCAGCACAGGTAAAGCTCAGCATGCTCTTGTGTCACTGCCTGGTGTTCACTTGGGCCCTTTGGGGGGTTTGTCCTCCAGCCAAAGCTTTTCTTCTCTGTGTGTGCATTGCTGTGTGAGTGCTGGCTCATAAACATGTCATCCATTGTGTAACTATGTTATGTGTTTAGTGGCTATTTTCTGAGTGGATTTGAAAGGAGAAGAGGCTGCCTTTGGTGCACAGCAAGTATATTTGTTGGATAGAGAGTTATCAAATAGAAACACTGCTATAAATGCTCCTGAGCATGGTCCCAGGGAGACAGACTGGGCTGGGTGTAAGAAACACAAGGCTTATTCCTACTTGGAGAGTAATGCTTCTGAGAGAATACTGCTCTGCAAGCTGTTATTCATGGCAATGGCACTTCAAGCACCCTTTGCTTCCAGCCCTCGAGCACCTCTTTGCTGCACTGCATCTGCTGGCTCTTTTGGCAGCTGCCATTTGCACCCAGAGAGATGCTGAGCAGGTCTGACCCTCCCTGATGGAAGCAGTGCATGGTGCAGAGGTGAGAACATGCCCAGGAGGCCACTGAGAGACTGCCTGTCCTGCCAGCCAGCATGCACAGAAAGCTGCCACAACCCCCTGTCGGAATAAATCAGGCAAGGCTCCATTTCCTTCATGTGGGAAAAACCAAATCTTTATTCACATAACTTATTTTATACAGTTTTCACAGACCTCATGTGCAACATCTATTGGTTGATAGTTTTCTTACTACTCCATTTATTGGTCAGAAGGTGATTTGTGTGTACATGCTAAGGTTCAGGTAGTTTACATTTTTCTTTTGGGTTCTCATGGAACAGATCTAATGTTTATGCAGGTGGTCTTATATTTCACCCAAGAATAGGTTTTTATGTCAACAAACTATTCATACCAGGATTGTTTTCTCATGGGAACTTGCAAAGTACTAGCTGCA
This sequence comes from Hypocryptadius cinnamomeus, assembly GCA_013400635.1. Lineage (NCBI taxonomy): Eukaryota > Metazoa > Chordata > Aves > Passeriformes > Zosteropidae > Hypocryptadius > Hypocryptadius cinnamomeus. Next base: position 27,826 of record VYZP01043664.1, read on the forward strand.
CTTAGAAGAAATGACAGGCCAGCTATGAATCCAGCAGAGCAGGCCTGATTTTATGAGGCCTTTCTTTTATAGTTCTTTTACCTGTCTATGACACCCCCGTGCTGCCACGCTGAGCAAAGCCTGCTGCCTTTGAAATGGTCTCCAGAAAACATGAGCTGCACCTCCACCTCTCTGAGCAGCATGGGGAAGGGCAGGTATGGGGAGGGGGGACATTTGGGGGACACCTGGCAGGCTGCGGTTTTTCCACTGGCAAAATAGGTGGAAAATTGCAAACCCCACATGCATCTCAGAGGGTGTGGTGTGGACAGAGGTGGTGAGGGGCAGCTGGGGACAAGCAGGGGTTTGTCACCTGTGGAAACCCCTGCTGAGGTTCCCCTGATGGGGAGACCCCTAAAAAGTTCTGTGCCAGGATTGAGAGATGAACAGGACTTTTGGTTTTTCGGTCTGCAGGTTGTTGTTTATTTTTTCTCTTATCAACAGTTCTGCATGCCATTCCAGACTTAGCACACAAAGAGAAAGGCACCAAAAAAGTCACAAGGCACACAGGTTCAAGGTCTTTTAAAATTATTTAATCCAATTAACTCTTAGAACATATTTTATTTCTGCCTTTCTACCAGTAACTAATTATTTGTCTGTTCACACACCATCTGCATTGGGGCTCCTTCTAACCAATCACCCTGTGCCACCAACACTGCAGAAAATGGAGCAGATGAAGAGCAAGGAGATCAGACAATGCACCAAAACCTCCATCTTGTCTCCTATCTACCTCCATACTAAAAACCCAAAACTCTGAGTTTTTCACCCTGTGATAAACTACACCACTATCTATTTCACACACTCATAGATTCCAATCCATCCCAAAGTCTTGGCAGCTTTCCCCATGGATGAAGGCTAAAAGCAGTGTTCTCCTGGAGGTCAGGACTTCTCAGGACAGGCAGAGGAACATTCCCTGTGCCCTGGGTTCCAACAGTCACCAGAGCAGTGATGCTGGTGGCAGTGAGGGCTGTGGCTGTCCCACAGCCAGCTCAGCATTACCTCACTCACCACCACAAACATTCTCAGGGGGAGAAGCTGTTAGTTTGCTTTGCTTTTTTCCAAGAAACATCCAGGAGCAGCTTTCCTTCAAGACTGCATGATGAAACAGAGCATTTCTAGTCCCGTGTTCTGTATGAGTGATGGGGATGTGAGTGAGACTGCTAATGTATTATTGTGAAAATGAGAAACTGCAAGAGGCAGTGCTGACATTTAAAAAACAATGAAGCTCCAGAATGCAAGAAACATCCCAAAGAGAAGCTTTTCTGTTCCCTCTGAAATCCAGTCAAAATTTATTTTGCAAGAATTGCTGTTTACAATTACAATTGTTTTGAAAAAATACTTCTGTTTTGTTCAAGCTCAAGATATAAATAAATTTCAGAGCATTCTCCTATCCAGACAGAAATTCCAGTTCTGACCAATCTAATCCTCTCTTGACAGCTTATCATGACAAAGGCTAGCAGCTCTTTGCTTCCTTGTTTGCACTTCTGTGAGGCTCAGCATTTATACACTCAGGAGGAGCCTCCCAAGCCCTTGGTCCAGTATCATCCTAAATGCATCTCCTACTTCACCATCTAATGTAGTAACAAATCTCCCATGGAGCTTCACATACTGGGCAAAGTGGGATTTTCAAACTGCTGCCTGGAGTGTGCTTTATTTGGGAAAATTTCTGTAGAAGAAACAAATCCTCCAGCAATGTACCCTGCAAACTTTCCAGGGAGCACATTAAAGCTGGATTTATGTCACCATCTTCCACTGAAAAATATCCTTATGGTCTGCTTTCACAATGGATTTATTAAAAGAATAAAAGAAAAAAAATGGTGTAAATCCTGATGAAGACATGAAAAAGGTGTTAGAGAAGTCAGTGACCTGGAGGCCAGATTCAAAGGGAGAATGGTGGTAATTCTGGACTGGCTCTGCCAGGACATGGGCTCCAAATTCCTGTGAAATAAACTATATCATGCAATGAATATGTAGAAACCACATGGATAATCTCACCTCTAGATAGTGGAGAAAAATGACCTTAGATGTTGACAAAGACTGGCTTTGTTTCACCTAATAAAACTGAGCAGCCAGACAGTTTTTTTCATGTGAATGACAACTCCATATAGAGCTGGACCTTTAGGACACATCTTAGGATGGAATTCATCCATACTTCCTTATTTATTGACGCATACCAGCACCTTGAAATACCTTTATAAAAGCCAGATCAACTGTGAAGGCACATTTTTGTATAGCTGATAGATGTCCAAAATAAGAATTATTCTAATTCTCTGGTTTTTGCCTCTTTTTTTCCTGGTTTTTTTTTCCCCAATAATCTTTAATATACTTGAAAGAAATATTTAAAGCGATGTGGGTGATTTGTGTCTATTGTGGCAAAGGAATATAAATCCCCCTGAGAGCATGCTTTGATCTGTCATCCTGTGTTGGTGGATGTGCTGAACACAATGTTTGCAGAGATAAGTGTCCTGAAGGTTGGTAAATATCAGGGGTTGAAGGTAAGCAAATACAGGACATGAAAGGTCATCCCAGGACAGCAGTTTTGCTTAAAATATCTTGAAAAAGGGTGTGAAGAAGCGGCATTCTGTGTGCCTTTTCAATAATCCCTGAGTGCTTTCTCTGAGCACCAGCAAAAACTGGTTTTTGGGGGGTGGGCAGGGGCAGAGCTCATGTGTGTTCGGTGAACAGCCAGGGCTGCAGCACTTCCCTCCACATCCAGCAGCTGCATTTCAACAATTGACAGCAAAGTATCGCACTGACTGTTGCGTGACTGCTTTGGGTTTGTTTTCTTCACTTTGACTCTCTGCTTCACCCTCTGCTGTGTTTTTGATGTAGTTGCTCCCCCACGGGACCTTCGGATCACTGACCCCGGGCTCCTGGGCTCTCTGGATGTGGAGTGGAAGCCTCCACCCCACGCCCAGACCTTCGAGGAGTGCACAGTAAAATACAAGTTTGAATACCACAGCACTGGGGATAAAGACTGGAAGGTAAGGCAAAGCTTGAATTAATCCTCCCAAACCAGGGCTGTTGTTCTGCCCTTCCTTCCTGCACAGATTTATGCCTGCATTTCAGGCAGGAGTGGAACCAAAGCTGCTCCAGTTTTCCGTGAGAAACCAGACTTTCAGTGGTTTGAATGGGAATGTGCTTTGAAATGTAACAGCAGCAGCAGCCAGGGAAGGGGTTCTTTCTGTCACAGGGCTGAGTGTTTGCTGCCCAAAATAATAACACTCCTCATTGTAAAAGGAAAAAATATTTACAGTTTTCTAAAGCATCTTTAGGGGCTTGAGCTGAAACAACAGATCCTTAGGGATGCAGAGCAGTGAACAAATAAAAGTTAAATTTCATTAATTATCCTAATGCTCTAAAATTCCCTCTACCCATAACTGTGTTTCTAATTACCATTTACTTCTCTCTTTTAGATGTGGTTGACTGTAACTCAGCTCTTTGATAAAATTGTCAGTCATCTCTCATTGATGTGTAGCAGGGCAGTAGCAGGCACAGCACAGGAAGGGTTGTTGGAATATATTTTGTGAGTGCTTAGAAGATGAAAGATGCTGCAGGGTTAGGAAGATAAATGGAATGGGGAGAGGAGAAACCCAGCAGTGGGGGCTGTTTGGTTGGCACAAGGTACTGAGCAACACGTGAAAAATATGCTGAGGATCTCCCTCAAAAACCTAAAATACAGATTGAAATCCTGAAAGAAAAAGGGATTTTTTGCACAATCCTAAGGCAGGAGAGCTAGAGGGCATGACCAGGGAGAGAGAAGGAGCACTCAGTCAGGCTGGCAGTGCTGGAGCCCAGCTCCTTGCTGGAACAGGTCACTGCTTCACCTGCCTGGGGCAGCAAAGCCAAGGCTGCCAGGCTGTGCTCAGCCCCCACAGAAATGGGGCACCATTTCTGGTCCAGCCATCCCACAGGAGCCTGCAGAGGGGAAAATCCTGTTTCAGCTATGGATTGCAATTGCAAGGGCATGGAAAGGGGCTCCTGGAGCTGATACTGGTCACAATGCACCTCATGTTCCCAGCTGTGCATCTGTGCAGAGCCCCCCAGGATGATTTTAACTGTAATTTAAAGGAAAACCATGTGCAGTTTCAAAAAAAAAAAAAAAAAAAAAAGGAATTCCTGAAGTTATGAGTAATAAAAATGCCTTATATGAGGCAGATGTACAGACTAGAGCAAAATCACCTCTGACACCTTGCCAAAATGTTGACCTCAGATAATGTCACAAAGAACAGTCAGGCTGAAGAAAATCCATTGGACATCAGCAGAAGATGATCAGTGACAGCACCATTGATATCTGTTAGAAATACTGGGGAGTGCTGAGGGCAGCCTGACTGTGGGCTGTGCCATTGCTGTTCCCACTGCAGCACACAGATGCATTTTATGGCACGGATGCATTTATGGCACTTCACCTCTGTCCTACGTTGGCTAACACAACACTTTGTCTCATAATTTGTTTTAAACCTTGTCAACTTTGTTGTCCTTGCATAAAGTGAAGGGGAATAAGTCTAAGGGGAAGAAAAAAAAAGAAAAACCTTCAAAGGGGGTGCTCAGAAAGTGCCACAAAGGCCAAGCCAGGTGGTACACAGTGGTGGGTGAGGCTGGGCTGCACTGCCTGGCTGCTGGTTCACCCGTTCAGGGGCTGCTTGAGCTTCCCACAGGAACCAGCCTTGCAAGACTCATTGTTCTTTCTGTTTCTGATTATTTCACACCATAAAAACATGCCTTTTATGTGGATTTGTGGTGGTATCCTCCTCTGCTGTCTGCAGTGCTCCGTGCTGCTGGGGGTCCCATTAATCAGCCTGCTCTGCCTCGTCCTGGCTGGGTCCTGTGGGGTGAAGGGACTCACAGCCAGCAAGGCTGGGCACAGCAGGCACGAATTAATGCTGGAGGAGCACTGGGCGAGTGAGGCAGGACAGAAATATGAAGAGACAGTAAAGCACAAATATGAGAATATTTGCAGCTGGAGCAAGAGCAAGAGCAAGGGTACCTAATTCTGCAGCCCACTTCGTGACAGAAGAGGTGCTTAAAAAATCTGTCTTTCAACCAGGTTATTTTTACTAGGAAGCTAAAACTCAGAGTTGGATTTGACCTCAGCAGGACTGCTGAAGTGAGGCTGCAGACACTGCTCAGAGGACAGTGTACAGGTGACGTGGAGGTGCAGAGTGACTGGATTTATGCAACCTTTCAGATCCCACCACAAGGTTAGGAGCAGCCTGTGGCACCTGCTGCAGTTTGGTGCTTTGCATGAGCCCGTTGCATGAACCAGTGCTGGCTTGAGGGCTCCTGGATGGATAAGTTATTGCAGGGCTTGCTGCTGTTTAAGACACTAGAGCAGCTCTGCTACCAAAGGCTGTGGTTGTGGTTACTGGATACCTGGGGCTTGTTTCCCTCTGCCCATGCCCAAGCTCTGCTCAGCTGCCCTGCAAGAGCTCCACTGCTGAGTGAAAAGGTCATTTAAACATCTTTCTGCTCTAAGGTGGACTGGCTTTTATTTTTTTACTGCTTTTATGCCAGAGCACTTGGCAGTAAAACTAATAATTCTGACTGGTTGACTTTTCTTTTTCCCTTTCTTTTCTTTCCATTTTTTATCTTTCAACTGCAGCACACAGCTGTTCAAAGGCATAAAACTGTGTTTTTGCTGCATCTGACTGGTACACTGCTAAATAGTGGTTATTTCCTTCTCATTTGACAGGAAAACTTGAATCAGAAGTCCAGAATTTCAACTGCATCTATCATGACTGGGAATACCTGAAGTGCACCTGGCAGCCAGGTCTCCTCACACCTCGTGATGTACATTATGGGCTATATTATTGGTATGTAACAGCAAAATAGGAAAACATCCAGGCAGCAATCAAGTGAACCACTCAGAGTACAAAAATGCCACAGTAAATATGCTTTTATAGCTGGCAGTGCTATTGCCCAGTTCACCCAGAATGAGCCAAAATAATGTCCCAAGCAATACACAGCTTCTGGCAAGAAAACACCACATCCTTTCTTACTTTCTTGAAATCAGGCCCATGCTGATCTTTGCCAGGAAATATCTTCTCACTTCCTCCTTTCCCTTTATTCATCCCCAAGAGGTGCTTTCTGCATGTTGTCCACCATAAAGACTTGTGTTTTCTCTTTGCTAAACACACCTGGACAGCTCTGGCTGCACATTTCCCATGATCACAGTGCATATATCTCAATTGGACAGGATTGAGCACAAGGCTACCGAGCTCAGTGAACCCTAGACAGAGTGGAGCTTCTCAGCAACTTAGAGTTTTAGTGCTCAAATATATTTTCATAACCTCAGCACATCCCATACAAGCAAACATGCTGCCACAAGGTAATAATAATACATAATTCTCAGCTGTTTCTTTTAAACTGGTGCCTATATTCTGTTTTGCAGGAAAAACATAGCTAGAATTAGTGGTTTGGGACGAAGAAAATACCGTGTTTGTGCTTCAGCTCCTATGAAATTATGGAAAGGATGACTTAGGCTGGGTTTTGTGCCACTGGGCTATGTGGAGAAAAGCATAGCTGCATTTTAAAGAGATTCCATGTAGTTCTTGGAAATAGTCTTCAAAGGAGAAGCACCAATTCAAAACCATCTTGCTAACTGCAAAGATCTGCTTAAAGGAAACCATGGAAATGCATGATTCATGCCTAAAAGGAAAACAAACACTAAAAAAACCCAACCTTGATTCAATTGCCTTCAATAAAACCAGGCATTTGGATCTGGGTCCCATTTTATCACAAGATTGGGTGGACACCACGGCATCCTTTGATCCCTGTGAGCAAATTTTTATAGTACTAGAACATGAAGTTTTTCCCCCAAACATAATGTGCTGTGCAAGGAGACTTTCATTAGGTCTGGAGTACAGGGGCCAAATTCAGCCCTGTCGTGAGGGCATAAAGCAGCAGGAATCTTAAAAGGCAGTATGAAACACTAGTCAGTATTTCCAGGATGCAGCCAGCAGCTCAGCTTTGGGGAGTGGCCCCCAAATGCAGAAGGGACAGGGTTGTGGCTGCACATTAAGTAACAAACAGCAAACCCCTTCCTAGCAAACCCTGAGTTTCCATGTGCCCATGGAGCGCCATGGGAACCCCCTGCAGTCAGCCAGAGCAGCTCAGCAGCACTCAGTACATTCATGGCACACAACTCCTGCCTGAAAACACTTCATTTTGGTTTGGGAGGGGACCTTTCTGCAACTCCAGAGTCTGTGGCTGATGGTGCAGGAAGGGCCCCTGGAGGACCAGGACTGTCTCCATGAGTAGAGGCCAGATCCTTCCCCAGCTCCAGTAACACTATGGCACCTGTTGTGCTCCAGGAATGGGCTTGGGGAGAGCCTGGCACAGCCTAAAAACTGACCTGAGAAGCTGTCTGTGCATGTTAATTTGGGTTTTTTTCTCTTCTCCACACTTTTGCCATAGCAGGAGTCCAGGTGACTGACCCACAGCACTGTGCTTGGGACAAAGGCTGGGACATGGGCAACACTTGAGGCTTAGGTCCAATCTTATAAAAAACACCCTACTAAGCAGTAATTTGCTTTGGTTCTTTGTTCTGTTTCCCTGCCCACTGCCAGGTACGAGGGGCTGGAGCAGGCGCTGCAGTGTGATCACTACATCCAGGAGCACGGCGTGAACCTCGGCTGCGTGCTGCACAACCTCAGCCAGGCAGAGTACAGGGATCTCAACATTTGTGTCAATGGCTCAGCAGCAGCCACTCTGCTGCGGCCACTGTACACCACCCTGCGCCTCCACAACCTCGGTAAGGATGGCAGGGAAGCAACAGGGGACCCTCGTGGCCACCACATACCCCAGGCCCACTTCCTGCCTTAGGGGTCTCCATGCAATGTGTCCTTTTGTAGCTGGGTGGTTGGAACGTGTGCCTTTCCCCCAGGGAAGGGGCTGTGGCATGTGCCAAGCAGAACTTCAGTTTGCAGGAGTGTTGGCAGGCAAGCAACACCACCCAGCACAACCCTGGAGGTCAGTGGGTGCCTCCAAGTGCTGCATTTGGCAGCTGGACAACTCAGGATATAAATGGCCTGCTGAGCATGTGGCAGAGCAGCTATGGGGTTTTTGGCTCCAGTAGCACAGTCACAGAGATATCTTCATTTACTCCTGCTGGAATTGAAACCACTGCTGCACTCCTTGCAAGCACAGGAGAGATCTTTGGGCTTTGCTGTTCAAACCAAGCTAAAGTCTGGGGTGAGCTGAGTGCAAGGTGTGATTGGGTCTGTCAGAGATGGGTTTCAAACCCATGAGAGACAGGAGAGAAAGGGAGCAGAGCACAGCATGATGTGCAAACATTACATGTACTCGGTGTTTATTGCAGTGTATGTTAATTAAACTCATGCACCGTGCTGGTGCATTTGCCTACATGCCAGAAGGACAAATAGCCAATCGTCCAGCTGAGCCGCTGGGCTAATGAGCAGGATTTCTGAATTCAATTAGTGCTGCCATGTGCTTCACGTGTGGCTCTGGGTATGGGACACAAGGCAGAGCCTTTTCTGGATGCAGAGCCTGCAGGGGCCCTGCAGGGGCCAGGCTGCCCCGGCAGCGCGGGGAACGAGCCGGGCACGGCGCTCACACCCCGCGCTTCCAAACCCCTGCACGCAGCCCAGAGCAGGGGCCCCGGCCAGCCTGTGTGTCAAGTTAAAATAAACAACAAACCCTCCACACTCGGTGACATCCTGCTCCTCCAGCGCCGTGGCTGAGAGCCAGGAGCGCTCAGAAATCCCATCGGCGGGGACAGGGACAGAGGCTGGCGGGGATGAGCCGCAGCCTTTCCGCCAGGAGCTGTCCGAGCGCACTCCTGACCTTGTCTCTCTGTTCCCCCCAGCACAGCCCTCGGCCCCGGAGCAGCTGGTGCTTTCCGTGTCTGCAGCCCAGGAGCTGCTGGCCGCCTGGAGCCCCCCGGGCGGGCGGGTGCCGCCGCACTGCCTGGAGTACGAGGTGCAGGTGGCAGAAGATGCGGGACAAGCCGCGGCTGCCTGGGCGGTAGGGACAGCACCGCGGGGTCCCGGGGGCGGGAAGGGGAAGGGGAGCCCGGCCGAGCCGGCGGTGGGGGCACAGGCTGCAGCAGGGTGTGGGATACCCGGCGGGATCGTGAGCGGCTGCTGCACTGCACACGCTCCTCCTTAACCCCCTGACCTGCAGCTGCAGCTCTGCTGGAGCAGGGACAGAGCCCAGCAGGAGGCTCCAAGAGAGCGTTTCCTCCTGCCTGCTATCTCAGAAAACTGCCGTCGAGGAAATTTAAAGGTCGCTGCGGTTTGTTTCCCTGAATAGGGTGACATAGCTTGGACCTATGAAACTATAATTCTAATGTCTCAAAAGGAGTGGCCTGGGACAGAACATGTCTTTTATGCACGGTGCTTTTTCCTTGTATGTTATCCAGGTGCAGTTTGGAGGCAAAACCGAAAAGGGATAATTAATATAGGGGACATGTCTTTTTTAATTTCCATATTCTACTCATGAGTCTGCTTAGATAATTAAAAAAAAGATTCCATAAATTAACAGACATAAATGGCAATATACATGATGACACCTCCAGAAAGTATTTTCAGTGGATTTGTCTTCATAGTCATGTTATTTGCATTAGCTTGTACAAAACTATTGTGAAATCATTTAAAGCTGACAAAAGATAATCCAAAGGTTTACACAGCCTGGGTAATGTGCAGGAACATCAGGCCACACCAGACAGATCCTGGTGGTGGCACGTAATTCCTTGATATTTCTTTCTGTTTTGTTTCTCAGTTTGTTTCGACCCAAATGGAAACTGCTGTAACAATTTCCAGAGCAAATCAAAGCCACATTTCATGTGTTCGTGTCAGAGGGAGAACAAACATTTTTTGTGCAGACCAGGGCTTTTGGAGTGAATGGACGCAGGATTGTTTCTCTGGTATGGAACTCAAATGTTGTTTCTTTTATACAGTTTATGAAACCTGTTTGGCAAGTGCTGATGGCTGCCCAGGGGATCTGCTGGTGTCCAGCACTAGAGGTGGGCTGCTGCCTTAGTTCCACCTTCAACCTGCTCCAGCACAGCCATTCCTGCAGCTTTGCATCTCCAGTGCACTTCGCAGCGAGCCCCAAAATATCAATGCTTCTGCAGCAGCACCTTTCCCTGCTGCATGGGGACAGCTGGGATGGAGGAGTGGCTGCTGAGCAAGAGAGGGCACAGGGTACTTGCAGTCTCTGCACAGAGCATCCTCCTGGCCATCCTGCACCACAGATCAGCTGCCCTGAACCCTGTGGGCTCTCTTGGGCTGTCCTCGTGTGCACTGGCTCTGCTGCAAGGTGCAGAAGGGAGGGGAGAGGCACAAGGCAGTGACTGCATCAATGTGCCAGAGATACAATACCCTGATGGAGGATGTGACCCCAGCCAGTAACATATAACTGCAACAAACAAATAAATAAAGAAAAAGATGTACGGGAATGCGGGCAAGATGAGTTTGTGTCTGAGCCCAAGCTTCAGGTAATATAGGAGGTAATGTAGGAGGTAATATAATCCATTCTAACATCTTCTTATTTCCTGCCATTTATCTTTGCAGTGCCCAGAAAAGAAGACAAGCAGCTATTTATTCTCATTCCAGTCATTCTGAGTTTGTCAATTAGCCTCATAATATTTATGTTGATTGGTCAACGCAAGAAAAGGTAAGCACCAAGGTTTCCTGTCCAAGCAATGTGCTTTTTTGTTGGTGTCTGTAACTATTTATAAGTACAATTGTAACTGAAACATCACATTAAATGTCTAAGGGCCAAACATTAATAGATGCTCTAAGATTGGACACCAAACAAGAGTTCATTTTCAGTAAACAACCTTCCTGAGTGTGTCTGTTTCTGCTATGAAATGCCCCTACAGCAACCCATAAACTCACTGCAGAGACTCAAATACTGCTCATAAGAGATCAGACTGCTTCTGTTAAATGCAGCAGTTACTTGCATGCACAGCAGCATAAATAAAGCTATTATCATGCCCCAAACCACTCAAGAGCAGAGATTTGTCCTAGCTGTGTTATAGCAGTGCCATTTTAATGGGCTAAATCCTCGTTCTTTTGGCACTCACATCCCAGCTGTTTACATTCATGTCAGTGATGGCATGAGAGGAAAGCAGATGAGTGGATGAATTTGTCTGGTTTTACTGATGATAATTTCTTCAGGTCAGAGAGAACTGATGCCCCAGTACTGATAACTATTTTCTTTTCCTGATGGCTATGTAGCATAACCAAGCAGGAAGCTTTTCTAATAAACCTTTTAAGGCATCACTCATGAGGGAGAACTGGCTCTAGAAAGACCCTTCTGTGGCCCCCAGAAATGAACTGACACCTGTTTGCAGTCCCAAACTCACACTCCTTCATCTTTGCTGTGCATCTGCCTTCCAAATGTTTTGGTTTGTGAAATTCAAACAAATTGTAGATGCTAGTGAGAAATCTGTGGAAAGCAAATGCTTCCTGCATTGCCATTGGGAAGTGGCAATGCCTGACAGGGATGCTGGAGCACGGCCTCAGCTCTCTCAGTGTTGGGAATAACAGCCTGTGTCCCTTTCAGATCCCCAGCAGGAAAGCCATTGCACACACCTGTGGGATTCTAACTGCCTGTGCCTGCTGTACTGCTCATGTTTGGTGGGCTGCTCATGGAACCACCCCAAGGACAGCCCAGGAGCCGGAGCTTTCTGCAGCCCAGGTGGGCCTTCCCTGCCTGCTGCCACTTGTGAAGGCAGCTGTTGCAATCCCAGTCCTTAACGGGCCCAGGAAAACTGGAGGGGCTTAAACTGACTGCAGGAAAACTGGAAGAGATCTAACCTGACTCTGAAGCAAGGTGTTTCTGAGAACAGGACAAGGGAGAAAAAGAGGCAGTGGAAACTGCCATGAATAAAGATAATGTGTTCTGTGGGCTTGTTTGGGTTTTTTCTTTTGTAAGAACTGCAGAAATCTGTCAGCAGGACACACACACTGAAGAGCAGCAGCTCACACACGATGCTACACGTGTGCAAACACCTGCACCCAGCCCCTGTGCCCACCTTGTTCTCACCAGGTCTTCCCTGTTCCCACACACTCAGCCTGCTGAGAGCATCTCAGTGCTGAACAGGAGCTACCTGAGTATTCATTTCATCAGCTGATATGCTTTATCTGTTGAAAAGCTCAGGTGCAGAGGCCTTGAGAGAAACTTTTCCCCTAAAGAGGCTACTGCAAAGGACAGATGATTCAGAGGAGAAGTGAGGGTCACTCCAGCAAATGTGACATGGGAATTTCTCTAGGAATTGGACATTGGCACCAGAATTCAATGAAGCACACCTGATGTTTCTCATGTAGTCAGGTGGTGAAATTGCTGACTGATTTTTTAGGAATCATTCCCTATGATGATGAGAGAAAAAAAAGATTTAAAAAGCATCACTGGATGAGATACCCTTTTCCAAGCCCATTCTGGGTTTTTTGCTTGAAGAACTAACCAAGGCAAACAGGGTTTAGTGTGGTTTCATTTCATCAGAACAACCCTGAAAATGTATTTTCTTGAAGGAGCATTTATTCAAACTGGGAATTTCTAATGAACAGTGGAAGCTCAGAGAGAAAATCAAGTTTGTGTCTATCAGCTATGTAAAGAGCCATACTAATCCAATCAGAAACAAAACAGCACAGCAAGTGCTGTTTTACACATCCAACTGCAAAATTATTCAATCACTATCAGCTGCTTCCACTGCTAAATGGGCAACAGCCCAGTGTAATTTGGGGAGCAACCCAAGGAGCAAAGAACCAGGGAAAAAAAAAAACAAATGGTCAATGCAGGGACTGAAGCAGAAATGAAGTCTCATGGTTGCTGTAATCCTGTAATCTGTAATCTGTAATCCTGCTGAGACACAACCTCTGCCTTTACTGTCTCCTGGGCAGCCACCACAGGATGGCTTTACTTTGAAAAATACCTGTGAGCATGAACTGGGTGTGGATTTTCAGAACTGCCATCAGGCCTCTGATGTTCTGCCTGACTCTCAAACAGTTAAAATATCTACTAAAAACACTTCAGTGCTTTGTGAATGTCCCCAAGGGGAAAAGTAGGGCAGGCAGCCAAGCCCAGCCTGATGTCCTGGGTACATCTGGTGCAATCTCACCTACTTTACCAGGTGGGAATGCTGGGCAAGGCATTTGGATTGGGGCAAATACTGCAGCAGCCTCAGCCTGCTGGATGGGTTTAAACTGGGCTAAAGCCTCTAGTCCAATTTTACCCAAAAAAAAGGTAAGGAGAGAAGAAGAATTAAAGTGCATGGGTGCAAGTAAGAGAGAGCAAAGGAAAGGCTGTTGTACCTCCACAGCTAGAACTCACCCCAAAAAAGATCAGAGCTATTTCAGTAACCACAAAATAGAAAAGTTAGGCTGAAGCCTGCCTAGAAACCTGCCTAGTAACAGAGTGATAAATTAAGTACATCTACTTATGGTATCTGCTGCAGCTTCACAGGAGCATTTAGGTGTGGAAAGCTGGGCTTGGCCCCAGTGCAGGGCTCCCTGCTCCCCAAACTCATCCCTGCAGAGGGTCCTCACTGCAGCAGCAGCAAAACACCTCCCTCCTGCTTCTCACAGTGTCACATCTGCAGCATTTGCAAAATCCAGCCCTAACAGATGGCACTTGCCTTCCTAACATCCCGAGCCTCGCTAGAATTTCAGCAGTGGTTTTTTATCCTGTGTTTATAGAATTACACCAAAGTATTTCTTTCACACAGTTGTCTCATGAGAGTGTTTTAATTCATTTGCTGTAGTTCATAATTAATATTTTTAGTAAAGCACTTTTAAAATCCCTCCTTTGGCACGCTCTGCTCTTATTGTTCCCAGCTCATGTCTGGGTTCCACGTATTTTTACCAACTAAGCTCCACATGTTTGGTGAGACATGTCTTTGTCTTTGCATACCCATGAGTTTAGAGTCTTCTTTCTGTCTTTGACTGATAAAGTCTTAGAGCCATTTGTTGAAGAATAAACCCACCTTTTCCTACCCAGCTTTTTTCTCCCTCGAGAATGTCAATACTTGTCACACATATAAAAGCACAATCCTGTGCACGCTGCAGGAAAATGCAAAATCCTTTTAGTCTAGCTGCTTTTGGGAAGTAGCAAAACAGGGAAGAGGAACACCAAGGCCTTTGAACTCAAAACTCACCCTTCTTCTCTCAGTGAGGTATATTTTCAAGCTGCCAGCAAGAGAATAATTTGAAAATCAGTTTACATTCCGTTTCCTCATATCCATCCTCATATTTTTTAATTTTTCTAAGTGGCCTCTCAGTACAAGTGTTTCAACCACTGTAACTTGACACAAAGCAAGGCTGACATAGGAACACAGGAATTTCCACCTGAACATGAGGAGGAACTTCTTTGCTGCAAGGGAGACAGAGCACTGGAACAGGCTGTCCAGAGAGGTTGTGGAGTCTCCTCTGTAGATATTCCAAAGCTGTCTGGACACAATTCTGACTAAAGAGCACTTGGGGACCCTGCTTGAGAGGGGTTTGAACAAGATGAGCTCCAGTGTTCCCTCCCAGACTTGCCCATTCTGTGATCTCTCAGAAACTCTTTACTCCTCCTGCACTGGAGGAAATTAAAAGGTGGGTGTTGTATCTGACCGGCTGAGGCATCTCTGCCGAAATTTTCCGTCTTGTACAGGTGCTAGAAATCCCATGGCCACTGGGTGTCAGCATCTGTGCTTGGATGCAGAGGACATGGACAGCAGGTGCAGCATCGTGCCGCCAGAATTTGGTATTTAGTGCATGAAAATGAAACAGAAGGGATAATGTCTCTGTCACCATAAGGAAGAGGAGTCTTGTTCTTTCTGTTCTGCGAAGCAGAGACGTGTCACAGCTGTGCTCCATCATTGAGCTCTGGTGTGACCGAGGGGTAACCTCACCTTGTGCCTCATTTCCACAGCCCAGTGCCGCTCCACTCACCAGATCTGGGTCCCCCAGGGCATGTGCCAGACAAAACCAGCCCCTGCCACTGCCCTCCCCATGCTCATGCCACTGAGCACCCACAGAATGGTCCCATCAGCCCAAACTGCTCTGACCGTGCCCTGCTGTGTGTCCCTGCCCCACTGGCAGCAGCTCCTGCACCCCTGAGCCCCCATGGATCTCAGCAGCCCCCCTGAGCCACTGCAGGCATCTCGGGAGGACAACACAGCCCTTCTGGCTGCAGCTTCTCCACGTCAAGGCTTTGGGACTGCAGCAGCGAATGATTTAATCTGAAATTTAAAGAGCTTCACGGGCTATGGCAGGTTTGCAGCTCACTGCCTTGTGTGGCATTTGTACATTCCAGAGCATTGTCAACCTCTTTATTTCTATGTAGAAGCTAAATTTTCTCAGGAGGGTCTCTGGTTTTCACAGCTTCAAGGCAAGCAAATACAGCTGATGCATGTGCTTGACAGAACAATTTGAGGCAACATATTGTGGCTGAGCTGTCTGAACAGCTGAAATGGCTCTGCAAACTGTCTGTGTCAAGATACCCTTCCCAGAGCACAGAGAGATAAAACAACCAGCTGAAAAATGACACACCACAAGGCTTAGCCCCAAACTGAGGATTCATGTCCCTGCCATCCTGGGCTGCTTGCCTCCCGTGTGGATCTGCATCCAGACACAACATGGGACTGCTACAGCCAGGAAATAAAATGCCATTTCAGCAAGTCTCACACCATCAGACATATTACCAAAAAAAAAAAAAAAAGGAAATAATTTTAAAATATTAAACTTGGCTTTGATATTTCCTCTCTTGATGGGTCTGCCCAGGAAACAATCTCAGTGTTTGAGTGGGTCTGAGCCCAGGGAGGGCTGAGTGTGGGTGCTTCCTTAGGCTGGGAGGATGGATGAGCACGGTGGCAGTGCTGCTGTGGTCCCCAGTGGTGCATGCACTCCTCTGCGACAGCAAGGACGGCCTGCACAGCACCTCTGACTTCTCTGAGACGCCAAATGAGGTTGCACTGCCTTGCCTTTGATGGAAGGTGTGAAAGGTTCCTGCAGCTGCAGTGAGGGGGTTTGAGCCATGGCCACCAGCGATCATCCACAAACGATGGGTTTTGTTTCCTTGCCTGGGAAGCTGTGAATGGAGGTGACAAAGGCATGTCACACCTTTGGTGTGCTTGGAGGTCACACCGCGCCAAAGCACCAGCGACTCCCGGGAGTTATTTTCATTTGGGAAAAAAAAAAGTACTTAATATTAGGGGGTTTTTTTGCAAACCAGAGAACACCTTCCTTTAATGTTATCTAGATATCATTGTGATTTAAAAACAAACAAAGAGTGGCAAAACACTCTTCACTGGAATTCATGCAGTAATGGAGAAAACATGCACAGCAAACAGACATGCAGAGCCTGACCTTCCTAGGGGTTAGAGCCTCCCTCCAAGGCTGCTCTTGGCCACATCACCCACCCCGAGCACCCTCCCTGCATGGCCATGGCACACAGGTGACAGCAAGCAGATGCCAACAGTGTGTTAAACCACTCAGAGCAACAGCTGTCCTGCAGGAGGCACAAACTGCAGCAGCACACACAGGTGTGAAGCTGCTCTAAATGTTAACAAATGCAACCAGGCAGTGGTGTAACCTGTAGGTGAGTGTAACATGACATGGTTACAGAAAATTTACACAGGAGAAGGAAACAGACAGGAGACACAGGACCCCATCCTGTCTCTAGGTACCCAAGCATCCTTTGTACCCTCACAGGGTCTGACTGCAGAGCCAGAGCTGCCCAGGGAGCCTCAGAGGGTAGTGCTGCCACCAAGAGTTCCCCACCTGATGCATGAAGCCCAGAAGAGAATAGTCCTTGCCTTTTATCTGATGATGTTCCAGCTCTTACCTGTTGAAATGGAAATATGTCCCAACCTTTGGGACTCTCAAATTGATCTTGGCTGGTAGCTGCCCAGAACTTTGTGCCTGTGATGCCAATTTGTTTAGAAACACTCTTGCTGAGAAAACAATTACCTTGTTGCCTGCCAGGTTCAGCAAAGCTCACTTTTAACAACAGAGAGCTTAAAAGGCCAACAGCACAATTTACTTAACTGAAGAAAAACCATGGAGTTCCTGGCTACAGCAACAAAGAGAAGTGTTTTTAAAAAGCCAGGCAGTGCAGGCACAGCCCTGAAAGTTTCTCAGCAGTGTTTGCTCAACCACACCAGCTGAAGGCAGCCCAAAAGGACATTACCTCAATGTTGTTGCTCTCCTGAGCAGACTCCAGTACCACCGAATGTCCATGGAAATGCTGTTCTATAAAACAAAACACACTTCTGTGACTGCATGCTGTCAGGCTTGGGCTAGCCAAGCTAGCCAAGCTGGTTGATTCTGGATGCTTCTGAGAATGCAAGTGAAATATTGCTTCATAGAACTGGGGGTTGGCCCAGGGCTGGGAACATTCAGCCTTTGCCATGCCTTGACTTCATGCTGTCCTGCGTGTGGGGGTTGCAGTGACTTGGCACGGCCTCTCCTGTCTTCCTCCAAAATTGTAGCATTTTTTCGTGGCTTTGCTAGGACTTGGAAGGACCATAGCCCAAAAATAGTGTTCTCTCTTCGGGGTGTTTGTTCCTCCCACACTTTGGGAGGTGTCTCTGGGGTGGTGCTGCTGTGCAGATGGCTGGCTTGGTGCCTGAGCTCTGCCAAACCAGAGGATGAGGACAAATGGGCTGGCCTGGGCCCTCCTGCTGTGCCTGTGGGATAAATCCCTGCGTGAATGCAAGAGCTGAGCCCTCAATAAGCATTTCAGTTCCTATTACTGCTGCCTCACTAGGAAATGCAGTCCCAGGCTGGAATAGCCCCCTTGTTGGAAGCCTGCTTCTAATTCCTACTTTATTTCCACACTTTCTGTATATTAATGCCTTCCTCTAGCCTAAATAGCTCCTCTCTCTCCTTAGTCAGAACAAGCACTCCCTGATATCCTGATGGAGAGCTTTTTCCACCCCTCTTTGGCTGCTAGGAGGAAAAAGCCAAGCTTTCTGCTCTCTTCTCATAAGAGGCCGTGCCTGGCCTTGTGTCCCCACACCGCGTCTACCACCAGGGCTGCTGCTCAGGCCCGACACACAGTCCCACTGTTCTCTAAACAAACATGACAACTGCCTACAGACCAACAGGAAACCATATTCATTACCCTCAAGGTGTAAAGTCCTGCCCATGGTGTGCTGCACAGTCAGAACTCGTTCCTGCACTTTGCTAAAGGCCAGCACAGGACAGCCTGGGGCAGCATGTGGGCAGCTTTCTACTCAGAGCACCTAGAAAAGGGACAAGAGAGAGCAAATGCTCACTTGAGGGTTGTCCTACCTGGCCTCCAGCCTTGTGGCTGTGATGCCTCAGGGTTTAGCTTTTCTATTTTTCACATTCTGTGCTGCTTTAGTGCGTACTTCTGAGATTCATATTAGGGGCTCTCTTCACAGAGTAGGAAGACAGAAAAATTCCTTCTCTAGCTGGGGACCAAGGACAAATGATCCAAATCTCAGGCCCAAGAGCATAAATAACGTGGAATGAAGAGAGAAAGACAAGAAGGATGGGACTTCATAACCTAAAGCTGTAATTGGACAATTAACTCCAGTATGCAAATGGAGCAGAACTTATATAAGTGAGAGACCTCGTGAGCGGTCGTGCATTTTGTGACCATTTTGGTTCATCTTGGGTGCAGCCCTGGCTGGGCTCTTGTGCTGCCCAAGGTGCATCTGTTGAGGCATTTTAATAAATACCTACTTTATTCTTACTGTGTCTAGTTTCTGTTCTGGGCCAGCTTTCACAAGGCATCAGCTGTGCTGCAAAAAGAAAAGGTGGGGAGCACTTAGCTGAGGGGCCAGACCTTGCCATGGCTTCACAGATGAGTCACTGAGAACTGTGGAGATATTGAGGGACAAGAACCACTGGTGCCTGCAGGGCAGGAACCCCCAACACCTCTGAGATCTCTGCTGGGCAATTGCTCTTACCTGCTGCTTTGAGCAGTGTCATGATGTTTGGGGAGGCTCCACAGGAGAGGCACTGAAATCCTCCTCCCCAAATGTCACAGAAGAGCTGTTCTAGCTGTCAGTCAGGGAAAAGGACCCTGATTAAAATCTTCAGTGTCTTTGATGAACATCCATCACTGGCTCCCACCTGTCCTTCTGCAGGAGGAGACACCAACATCAGCAGCACACACAGATGTAAAGCTGCTCTAAATTTTAACAAATAAAACCAGGCAGTGATCTTACAGGCTCTAGTTTTCAGACTTTTTTTTGTGTATCCACAATTTAAATCACTCAAAACACCACAATTAGATCCTATTAAAAATATGTGTTGAATAATATGGCTGTATTTTAATTAAACATTAATTTATCCAATTAATACAATTAAAGCACAGGAAAATTCAGAACAGTGGATTTAACACGCTCCTGTGTGGTGCTGCATGATTCATTTTTCAAGTCACCTAAGTGTTGGTACCAAGTAGAGTCACAAAGCAGCTGCCATCATCCCAGGAAACTGCTGGGGAAATTGCATTTATCTGCTAGGAGATCTTTGGTTTTTGGGGAAGCAGAACATAAGACAACATTAATGAGATGTAATACAGAAGAAGGATTGCTCCAGAGTCTCAATTTTCCTCACTAATTTGTCACCCATTGCCTGCTGTGAGCAGTCTGTATAATTCTCTAGTTGTCACCACCCAGAGCCACCAGAGTTATCTGGCCTTTGTCACCAGTAGACATTTACCCACTTCCCTGCACAGCCCCTGGGAGCTGTGGCCCAGGAGGATGGGCTCGTGTAACCTTTTGTGTGGTTGGGAAGGGTGGAGTGAATCCCGGGGGGCAGCGTGCTGGGACACGCCGTGCTGGTCCTGAGACAAGAATCCTCCTGGAGGGACCATGTGGGAGATCTGCCCGGAGCAGAAACCCTGCTGCTGCCACACTCCCTCCACATGTACCCACACACCCTCCTGCTGTCAGCAAAACCTGGCATTTAGGACAGTCTTAAGCAATTTTTTTCTGTGTGTAGCTCATGTACTTGACTTCATTAAAGACGTTCTGGTGCGGTTCTTTAATCAGCAAGTGTGCCTCGTTGCATTGATTGTCTGGAGTGTATAGATCTAAAATCCCTCACCTGAAGCCTCTCCATCTCCATGTTGTTGTGGGGTTGCAGCATCCCTGCACAGCTGAGAGGGAATGGCAGCTGCCATGGATGTTTTCTGACAGCTTCAGAGCACAGGTTTCAGTGTGTGTAAAAGCAAACAAGCAGAAGACCTGAGACTTACAGAAAAAAGGGGGAGAGACAAAACAGATAATAACAACTTCATAGTTAAAAATGAAAAAAACCAAAAGCATTTATTTGGATACGTGCACCCCCACAAACTACATTATCACTGGAACAGCCCCCACCTGGCAATCACACCAGCAGGTATATTTGATCTCCCCATCACAGGTTTCCTCCCCAGCTTTTCAGATACTCCCATTTTTTCAAGGGAAGAATAAAGTATGATGAGATCTGTGGCTCTCTAGGGTCTCTGAGATGTGTACACACATCTGTCTAGCTCTGTCTTTCTGCTTCACCTGCACAAGGCTTGGTGCTCTTTTGTGTGCCATTTCCTAGGAAAAAGCCTCTGATGCCTTTTCCGCCCCTGAAATGGAGACAAAGCCAAGTGCAGTTGCTGGCATGTAGCTATCCTAATGATACTGTGACACAGGGAGGAAAGCCATCCAAGAGACATCTGCTCCTTTGTCACATGACAGGCTCTGTTTTTGGAATGCACAATTTGTCTGCCACAGTCTCACACACCCTTCAGTAGCTCAAAGTGAAATGATGTTTCTCAAGGGCTGATTGTGATTTGCTTTTCTTCCTCAAAAAACGTGTTTCTTCTTTGGAATTTTACGTCTCTCCAAGGCCCTCATGGTTCCAACACCTTGGATGCTGACTGGGAAGAGCACCAGGCACCCTCCACACCACTGATGAAACTCTTCTGTCCAGAAGAGGCTCTAAGGATTGACATGAGCATCT
Organism: Hypocryptadius cinnamomeus; assembly: GCA_013400635.1. NCBI lineage: Eukaryota > Metazoa > Chordata > Aves > Passeriformes > Zosteropidae > Hypocryptadius > Hypocryptadius cinnamomeus. The sequence goes on from VYZP01043664.1 coordinate 48,786, forward strand.
CTGCAGAGAAAACAGCAAGAACCACACTGTTCACAGTGCTTACTCACACATTGCGTCACATTTACATCTCTAAATTATCACTCAGATGAAAACCATTGAAGACTCACAGTTCTTCAGACAATAAAGAGCTGTACTGAGGTGGGATGCCTTAGGACTCCTCAGCATTGGCTCTGACCCTTGTCACCTCCCAAATGCCACAGCCTCTGGGTAGCTGCTCTTATCTTCAGCAAGCACAGGACAGGAGGAGCTGACCTTCTCCTCAAAGCACACTCTGTGAGGCACACATGGGTTCCCAAAGCCACCACGGCTCATCCCATGGATCCCCCCCAGACCTGGCTGTGTGGGACAGCATGGAACAGATGCAGATGAGCAGCTCAGGTCTAGAAACGAGGCTGCTCAGTCACAGGGCTTTGTGCCTGAACACCATGGCCAGCCTTGCTTCTGACCCTGGGCAGGGAACACTGCAACACCCTACAGCTCAGGAAGTTGCCAGCTCTGACCTGGGCTGCCCCCAGAGCAGATTGCCCAGTTCCAGTCCAAGGGGGTGGTCTGTTTGCTGGGGCAGAGCCTCTGTGTGTGTGTGCTGTCCCGTGGGCAGCCTGCCTGCACAGCTCCATCTGGTTTGGGAAACAAAGCAGCCAGCACATCTCAGCCTCCAACCATTTCCAAGGAACTATCTTCACTTCTTCAGTCCAATTCAAAGCAAAACACTACCACAGACACTATTTGTAAGACAAAAACATACCTGAGCTGGGATTTGAGGACTCACACAAAGCTTCCAGCAGGTGTTTCCATAAGACAGCCCCAGGCAGGGCTTCTGGAGGCACCACCACAGTTAATGGTTACATCTCAGGAGAAGCAAAGGAGCTGTGGGAACAACCTGACTTTGGTTAAGTTTCAGAGAACCAAATCAGTTCTTCAAATTCACATGGTCTAAAAAATTGTAAATTTTAACAGTTGTTCCTGAAGGGGAGCAATTTGAAGAGCGAGAATAGTCTATTACTGCTTTCACATTTAAGTTTTGGGGTTGGGAGTGTTGGGACAACTGCTGACACTAATTCCTGTGATTAAGCACCTGTGGGCCATACTTCAAGTGTAGGTCCTTATCCTTGTTTTTTGTTGTTGGTTTGGTTTCATGGTCAGGACATATTTTAACTGGGGACAGATAAAAGAAAGAGAGGGCATGTTCACTTATTTATTTTCTGATAGATCATTAAAAAAAATAAGAAGAATGACTAAACCAACAAACTTTCTTTAATAAATTAATAGCAGCATCACAAAACCCTGATGTGAATGACCCAAAGAAAGTTGGGTACGTGACAGTATTTAACCATTCAGAGAAATGCTCTCCCCTGCTGGCTGGGAGGAACGCAGGCGCTGTAAGGCAGTCAGTCCCCTTGGCTCTTCATCCAGACAAGAGATGGACATCAGAACGGGTCCAGCTGAGGTTGGCATATTTACAGTTCTGGCGCTGAATTTTTTTTAAAAACACTTATAAAAATTCTGAAAATTCTCTGTTCAATTCTCATTATTTACATCCAAATATAGCAGGTTCCCTTTTTGCCCATACAACAGAACTGGCAAGGGTGAGACATGAAGGCTCCCATGCAAAGACAATGCCTGTGTGAACACTTACACTGAGCTCCAGCTGGAAAATGAGCTATTCACACGACTCACACATGTACTAGAAGCTACTGTAATTCAACTTATTGCTAAATGCTTTCAAACTCTGTGGTTGGTTCTCAAAGATAGATATATATGTGTATATATATAAGTACAAACTCACACGTGTGCATACATATATACACACATATACATGTTTGGAAGAGATGTGCTATAAATTCACCCAAAGGGGGAAAAAAATTAAAATGCACTGTGATTTTTCTGATTTTTCTGTACTTTTTGAGATAATAAAATCTGACTCAGGGTAAAGGGCAGCTGCTGAAGGTGCAACTGTGTCTGGCCAGTGGTTTTCCTGCTGATTGCTTGACCTTTTTGGAGAGGCAAGTGGATTCCCAAGCATTCAAGCCCATGGTGGTATCTGCAGGCTGGCACATGGAGCAGCTCTGCTGCCTTCTGCAAGCAGTGAGCTGCACTCCACTGGGATACCTCATCTGCCCACAGGGAAGTACTATGGATTTATCCCAGGAGGGGATGAGGGAGAAAAGATGATTAACTTCAGTGCATAATTTTGGGATCAACCCAGCAGCAGATACAACCCAAATGTTGTGTTTTAGTAGTGCCCTCAGCAAGGTTGTAGCTGCACACAGCCATGCACTGGCAGAATTTTCCAGTTCTTCTACAAGTTAGTTTTAATGGAATGAACACAGCAAGCTGAGAGTACAAGCAATTCATGTAAATAAAATGTGATTTATCCATGCCTAGTGTAAGATTCTGTGTTCTGACAATTATCTTAGCCAGAGGCTGTCAGTGATGCTAAATGCATCCATGTTAGATGGGCACTGCAGCATCTGTGTAGTAGTTAATGAGGATATAAAAACCTTATGGGTGATATCTGGCATTAGACAATACTCCACATAAGGAAATCTGCATGAGAGGCATCACCCCAGAGGCACAGTGCCATAAAGACACAGTGCCTTGGAGGGTTTGTGTATACAGGAATGCAGAGGAAAATTAATTCAAATTATACATGGTGTGTATTAAAAGCAGATTACTTAAAATACATTCATTCCCAATGTGGATGCTTTCATTAAAGATGTAAGTGGTGTTAATATGATAGACTCTAATTTACTTTGGGAGTAAAATGGAATAAATCAAATTTTAAAGTTACTCCAGATTCATACTCCATGCAGACTAGCTCCAGGTCTGCTTCCCTGCTGTCCCTGGTCACCATTTGCTTTAGAACCATGTCACCAGCAAATGATTCCAATCACATGCTCTGTTCAGCTCTGCCCACCCCCTCCTGAGACAGGAGCAGGGACCCTCTCTTACTCCTCTCTCCAGCATTCCCCAGGCAGGCACATCCTGCTGCTCACAGCCTGACCCTGGCCAGCACCACACACAGAGAACCTTCTGCTCTGTGCCCAAAGCACTGTTCTGTCACCAGCACTGGGCTGGAAAATAAAAGCAAATGCCAAACCAGCTGAAGAATATCTAGATGTGAGGAGTGAGAAGAGCAGAGATTTGGGTGCTTCCCAAGCCAGAGTGCTCTTCCTCAGACAGGCCAAAGTCCCTGATCCTCCAGCAATCTGTGAAGGCAGTGCTGGCCACACAGCCTGCTCCATCCCAGAGCTGATGGTTATCTGCAAGACCAGAGTAGGGTTTTTAATGAATCCTAGGCCTTCATTTACTGAATGCTTGAACTAGATAACTGGGGATCGCTCTGCTTCTCACGCTTCTTCTCCAAGCCCGAGAGTGATCCCAGCCAGGACTGCAAAGCCACATTCCCTGCCTTTCTTAGGGGAGCCAGAGCCTCCTGAGGAACGGAAAGAAAACAGCAGGATTGGAGAGGGGGCCAGAATCTAACAAAGGTCCCTTGAAGTGCAAGATTGACTCAGTATGGCAGAAGCCCCTACACATGACAAGACATGTCTGGCCAGGTGCCTGCACGGCCACTACGCTGCTGTGATGTCTCTCTGCCAGCTTTCTGTAAAGTCTTTACACGGCACAAATAGGGGTGAGGATTTAAAGTATATATTTACTGTCAACTTGAAAAAGAAAGTTATACTGACCAAGTCTAATAGTATGTATTTGATATATAACTATTAACGTGCCATTCTGGACTCCAGCAAATTCCACCTGAGATAAATATTCAGCATTTTTGTTCATGCACTGGAAGAAGAATTCAAACATTTTGTCCATGACATATGCAAAGTAACTAATAGTTCTGATCTAGTATTAACAGTAAATATAGAACCTTAAACTTCACTGCAGTATATTAATATATATTATTTTAAGTACTGGACTGGAAAGACAACTCTTTTTTCTCTTTAAAAAAAAACAAAAGCTTTGTTCAGAATGCAATATTTACATAGTCCTTTGACCAACACTTACATTTTTACACAATATATTTTGGCTACAGATACACCGTAGCAAAGGTCTATGAGAGTCACTTTTACACACAGCTCACTCGTTCACTTACAACATTACAGCTGTTTATGGAGAGCTCTGAAGTCCCTGGTTGCATCTCAAGGCCCTCCTCAGCTTCATCTAGCTCCATGCTATTGAACTCATTGCCATTTCGATAACTGGTTAAAGTCAGGTCTTTCCCATACAAAGCTGTTGAAGCCACGTTCAGACACTGGTTCTGCCGCAGTGCTGATTTTTTCCCGGGCCTGTATTGGCAGCGGATGTAGTTGGAGAAAGCCCTGCGGTAGGTTTTGTTGAAGAGGGTGTACACCAGGGGATTGACCCCAGAGCACACGTACCCCACCCAAACAAACACGTCCAGTAGCTCACTCAACAGGTCTTTGTCGCAGGCTTCCTTGCAAAGGACAGACATGACATTAGTGATGAAAAACGGGCACCACATGATGAGGAACAAAAAGAAGACAATGCCCAGGACCTTGGAGGCTCTTCGCTCGTTGTTGATGGACTGCATCGTTCCTTTCCGGAAAAGAACCGCCTCCTTATTTACAGGGGAGTTCAAGTGGGAGGCCCCCTCGTGATTGTGAAGCATTGAAATGTTCTCTGTGTTGTTTTCCTTCTTGAGACAGTTCACGCTGCTCCTCCTCTGCTTGGGCACCTCTCCACACATGAACACCGTGGCCTGTCTCTGCAGCACCTGGACAGTCAGGCAATACGTGATCACCATGATGATGAGAGGGATGAAGAAAGCCATGAAGGATCCAATGAGGACGAAGTTCTCATCGTTAAGGACGCAGGTCCCATTTACAAACACCCGGGAGTCATCCTGCAAACCAATGACCGGAATAGGCATGGATATCCCTAGGAAAATGAAACCAAAAAGGAGACTGTTACCTTTGGAGACAGGGCTCCAAAGAGGCAGCAGAGACAATGCAGGTCCTGCACGCATTCAGCCCACTGCCTAAAGCTGCTTGGAAGAGAAGTTACTGCTTCCAGGTGAAAGGGAAAACATCCAACAACACTCCTGGGAGCACAGCTCCAGGGTAGGACACCCTCGTCCCGGAACAGCAGCAGCTTTGCTGTGCTCCACAGCTGACCCAGTGAATGCAGCCTAACTCCTACTTTTCTAGCATTAATTGGAATTTGTGGGTGTAGGAAAGGCAGACACCATGCTGCTGTGTTCCAGCTGACCACTCCATACCCACCTAGTTTGAGGGGGGCAGTTTGAAATCACTGTCATAGGGTAGAAAGGAGCAAATTTTAAAGAGAAAAATTTTTAAAATATGAAAGCACTACAGCTATGAAGATTCAAAAGCAAGATTCTTACAGTAATTAAAATAACCCTGACAGAAAAATAGCCACTTTTGCCATGGCATCACAGACACATGGAAGCAAAGCTCTGGATCTCAGGGCTGTTGCAGACAATCTCAGTGCAAACACAAAGCAGTCTCTGCAAGACATCACTCAAATATTTTTCACATGTACTGAGATCCAAATTTTATCCCTTGATCTGTGAAGCTCAGTCCCACATCAGGACAGACCCAAAACCTTCCAGAAGCAACAACATATTTTGGAATGCCACAACCCATGTGCATGGGAAAACACGTGGTGGGCCAGATCTAGTTAAAGCATCACGGGTTCATCTAGTCCTGCCTTGTGTCTTTGGCAAGTACCAGAAGTTTAGGCCATGGTACAAAATGGGTACAAAATGAGGCAGCTGTAAGCATTGTACTTTAGAAAATTCCAAAGCAAGAATTTGCATCCAGATCTCATTTTTAAAGTAAGTGTTGAGAGATTTATCTTCATGATAAATCTTATGAATCCTTAATCTCATTTCTAACTCCACAATACTCAGTGGCATCCAGCTCCTCAACCTCTCTGTTTTTCATCTGAACCAAGTGTTTCTTGCTCATTTAAATTTGCTGTCTGATAATTTCCTTTGACTCCCCTCAGTACGTCTACTGTGAGAAGCAGTGAATAATCACTATCTGGTCACCTTTTCCACCTTCTTAATGATTTTATAGACCTGTTATCATCTCTCCTGTCTGACATCTCTTTTGGAGCTGAAGAATGCTATTCTATTCACTCTCTTCATGCCAAACTCATTCTATGCCTTTGATTACCTTTATTTCTTTTTAAGTTCTTTTTTGCCCTTTTAAAGAAACAAAAAAACCCCTGCACATCTGAGCAGCTAGAGAGCAACAGAATGAATTCTGTTCTCCCCTCTGGGCACCTGGCTGCCATGAAGCACCGCTCCTCAGTGGTCTGTGTGTGGCTGGCCATGCCCTCCTTGAGCTCCTCCACCCAAGAAATAACCAACACTGAGGCCACTGTTGTGCCTGAATTGCTTTTCTGGAGTTGCTGTGAACATCACAGGTACATAAAGCTAATCCTGTGGGACTCTGAATTTCTTAGCAGTAAGAATTACATGCTAAAGAGATTAACCAGGGCATTTTTACCACTCCAGCTAAGTGTTTTTCAGGATTCTGGGGAATTCATCTGCAATTTGTCATTACCAGAAAATTACCATTTGGCAGTAATCAAGTGATGGAATTTCTTCTGAAAATTAAGGATTATAAATGCCTTCTGTGACTGTAGCATGTGTTTTCTTAGCTCAAGTACTAGTTCCAGGATTTGCTCTTCCTTCTCTCTACATGGCAATGCTCATCAGTTCACTTTGGCAAGGCAGCTGCCTCCTTTCTGATATGTTACCTGTTACCTTGCTTATGCCAATTCCCTGCCACTGCAATAACCTTCACTTCATAAACCCATCATTAAAGACATCATCCTAATGCCCTGGCTCCATCAAACCACAGACATCTGGGAAGTGGTGGAAGTTAGACTGAGCACTCTCTACACGAAGAAGAAATCTGAATTAGGTCAATGGCATTACACTGGGGTTATATTTGCATGTATAATTTTATGCTTTAGTGCCCTCTAAAAAACACCTACCCTTTGAAATGAAACTCCAAAATGAATGAAAGTTCATTCATGAAGTAGTCATCATTTAAGTTGGTGTCATTGCTTTAGCCAAGGGATATGAGATGAGATTTTGGGATATCTTCACACATAAACTGACATTTATGTGACACACATGAGTTGCATTTGGGAAGAATAACCTCGTTCTGGGATATGATGGATAAACAAATCAGGAGCACTGATGGCAGCCTAAAACGCTGCATGAGCATGAGATAGCTCAGTGTTAATGACAGGGAATGAGGGGGTAGCTGCTGGAAAAGTGGAAAAATAGAAAAGTGTCTCTCACCTCTCACATAAGAAAGTAAGATTTCAAACTGAGAATGCACAGAAGAAAGAGAGCACCAAATCTTTATTTGCGCTTTCTTCAGACTGGGAAAATCCCATCATTAAGAGCAGTAGGAAGAAAGATGCCCTCAGATGAGCTGGCCACATGCTTTGATTCAGCTGTCAGCTGGATTCAGCACTGCTCAGGGGGCAGCACTACCCTCATCTCTTCTTTCACCTCACACCTCTCCTTTGAAACTCATTCTTTAATATATGATTTATCACCAATCCACTGCACAATTGAGTCTGAAAGGGAACTAATTCAGTACACACCTTGGGCAACAGGGACTGACTCACAGTGAGAAGTGTGAAAGGTCTCAGACACCTCAGAGGGGCTTTCTTCATGGGGGATTACTCCAAAATCACTGCTGCCACCATCCCAAATGCACTAATACCTGCTTGCAGACACAGCTCACAGCCTGGCCCTTGTTTCAGCAGGGGTGCCTTGATCACCCCTGAGCATTCCCAAGGCTCCTGGACACAGATGCCTGCCTGACTTGAGTTCTGCTCTTTGAACAAGTATAGAGAAAGCATCCAGCTCCACTTGACTCAAGCAATCCACAGCACTAACAATGCAGATTTAACTGTCCAGAATTGAAGAACTGAGGACAGAGAATACCAAACTCCCTACAGCAGTGCAAGGAGGGTGAGTGTCAAATCAGGCAAGAGGCTCTGAAGCTGACTGCTGTCCACAGCCTTTCGTCAGTGCTGCTCTCTGAGCCCCAGTGCAGAGCATTTCCTGAGCTTCTCCCTGACACACTCTTCATCAACAAACATCAGGCTGATGTGGTGAGATGAAGTCTCCAGCCTCAGAGGCATTTTCCAGTTGTGTCAAATAGCCCTTTCTAACTCAGGTGGCAGCAAATTCCCCAAAAGAGGCAGTGCTGCTCCAAAAAACTTGCAAGGTTAAAGTGCTGCACTCACAGTGCTCTTCAGAGCAAACTTGGTCCTGTTGTTTGAAGTCTGAGCAGTGCCTGGCACAGCTGGATTTGCCCCACCAAGAAGAGACAACCAGGCACTACCAGCCAGTAAGCCAAGAACCAGGTCCCTGCTCTGGGCACGCTTCTGTCAGGCAGCAGCTTGAGCAGGACATCCCTTTACACCACAGCAGAGAAGGTGAATGTGATTTTTTTCCTCCTTTATCTTCTGTTTGACAGAGCAGCAGGAAGCCACAGAGAGAGGGATCCTCTGGATTACAAATCCAATTATAAGTGTTGTCCTAACTGCTGCCTGTCAGCTTTAAAAATGTCCTTAAGCCAGTAGAAATGTTCACCAAATGGGGCTGAGATGATACTGTGGGCACAGAGTAACAGATGCTCTTCACAGATTTTAAATAAATAAAACAAAACCCAAATGACTACAAATATAGATTTATAAAATATTTACTAGAGAAAAAGTTGGCTAAAAAGTCCAAATTTATATTCACAGATACTTTCACTTAAACGAAAAACAATATATTTTTTGTGTTTAATACCTTGTTTTCTTCAGTGAAAGCCCAGGAACCTGACAGAGATTACAGAGATTACTGAATAGCTGTGTCTTTGATTGTTATTTCCACTAAAAAGGGGAGTCATTTCCACTCTTCTACGAGAATACATTTTCTCCAAGGACAACTACCTAACTAAAAAAAAACAAAGGCATATGGGTTTACTCTGTCTTTCCATGTGTGGAATTCTCAGGGCTGAATACAGTGGTCACATTCTGCTGCAGCTACATGACCTTGGGAAGGCAAGGGACCACCTCTCCTGGTGTCAGCACTGAATTCGAAGTCTGCTGTGTTCACAGGAAGAGCTCTGCTGCTGCAGGTGGCTTTGGACCTCACTGCCACTCTCCTGACATCTACAGACAATTGAAAGGTGAAAGCAAAGAGAAAGCTGTGTGCCAAACAAGTCTGTGGCTGCCACAAAAATACACCACTGTAAAAACAAGTGAAAATAAACCTCATATTTAAACTAAAACAAATCTGTTTGGTTTCTTAACTGTCTCACAAAGTTCCTGCACATTTCTCTCATTCAGACAGTAAGAAGCAAACCCCACCAGCCAGCAGCCTCCTGACTTGCAGTATGCAACAAAACCTGGGTTCAGAAACCAAAGCCCTTCAGAGGAAAATTGAAGAATGTTGGCTTCTGAAGTGTTCAAAAATCACTAAAATACCATATTTCCCCATATTTCAGCAGACTAACTGCAGTGCCTTTCATGTACTAATATTGCAACAATGCCTCTTCAGGGCAGGATTAGGTGTAGTTTTATCTGACCATTCCAATAAAACAATTGTGCCAGCCTTGGGGGATAACTTTGAAATATCTCCCTGCCCGCAGCAAGCACAACAGCAAACAGATGAAAGCCATTAGTGACTGTGCCTGGATGAGCTGCTGACCTTTACTCAAACCTTGGGAGACACTGAGCAAGCTGAGCCAGATGGAAAACCAGCAAACAACAGTATAAGACAGAAGAAATAAATTATTTTCCCACCTGCCTTTGCATTTTGCTAAATTACTTCTGTTGGTTTGCAGTTTCTGACTGTGCATTTGAAGGAGGGTGATGGGGATCCTGCTCACACCAGAGCTGCTGCCAGGGCTGGGCTGCCCTAGGCAATCCAACAGTGATGGCTGGACTGGTGCTCAGGAGCAGAACCTCAGACACAAACATCAGCATCCCCCTTGCTCATGGGAACAGATCTGGTGGGATGATCAGTCTAGTTTGTGTCAAAATTCTTCATGCACTGTCACCATCTGCTGCTGTCCCAGGCAAATCTTTCACTGACATCTAGTGACAAGATCAAACCAATCCAAGCACCCTGAAATCACCTGAAATCCCAAGGTACTTTCCTTGCTATGAATTCAGCTTGTTATCAGCCAATATGTTCTTCCTCACCTTGACAACTTTTGGTACTGTGCTGGGGAGATCAACGACCCTCTTGGGAATCATGGAACAAGCACTCAATCAAAAAAAATGTCTTTAGATAAAATAACTTTGTAGACAACTCAAACAAATGGGAAACAGGCAGATGACACCTTAGTGTTTTGCTCTAGGTTATAAAGCAAATATTTCTGTCTCGCTCACAACCAGAAGGTCATGAAGGCAGGTCTGAAAAAGTTTTATGAGCAGAAGCCAGCTCTTCTGCTCCACAAGAGGCAACTTGCAGCCCAGCTTGCAATGCTAATGCCACCTCTGCACTCTGGTGAGGCAAACAAAAGTTATGAGACCACCACCACCACCACAGCACCTCTGCCTACAGGCCAACCAACTGCGATCCCCATGCTCTCAAGAGAAGAATTTTAGTCAAACATACCTTGTCAGATATTCAGTGTCAAATATAAAAAGGCAAAAAAAAATTTAAAATACATGAACACAGTATATTTTAAATCTCCCAAATCTGGAGAGATATTAAGCTCCCTTAGGCTTTACTAGTATGCAACAATTTTTCTCAGCAATATATGTGGTTGCTGTCCTTCTGTTAAGGCAGTGCTCATAGTCAGGAATGTGTATGTTTTTCCAGGAACTGGAGGGTGCCTGTCTAACCTTTGCTTTGCCAGTAACAGTGGTTTCAGCACTACTTCCATGTGTCCAAGTGAGCCACAGAGCCTGTCTGCTTAGTGGGAAAGGCTTGAGCAAAATCCCAAATGAACACATTTTGACCTTCCATGTGCTGCCTTCTTCACTAACAGTGGTTTTGCCCCTTTTCCTGTGAAATCGGTCCAGAGGTTTGTGCTAACTTGAAGCCTGCAAAGAAATTCCTGGGGTTTTGGTCTTATCCCAAAGCATGATCTCCCAGGAGCAGCTACAGCCCAGCACAGAGCAAAGGGTGCCAGGAGCAAACACATCCCATCAGCACAGGAGCCATGGAAATGCCTTGCTGAGCAAACCCCTGACCCCAGAGGCACTGATGGGCAGAAATGCAAACAGAACCCTACACATGCTCTGGAACTGTGACCTCAGGGAGGCTCTGAGAGCTGCTCCAGGCCCCCTTTGTCTCCAGGAACAACCTGCCCTCAGCACATCCCCCTGCCCTAGGAGACCACAGTTCCTCTTGGATCAGCGGTGCCACTCCAGGGATGTTCCTCAGGCTGAGGATTGTCTCCAGTGAGAGAGGGGAAGGCTTAGCTGGTACCTGGAGGGTCTTGAAGGACATCATTAGAGCAGCTTGCAAGCATGAGGCTGCTCAGCCCTTGGGAGAGACAAACACTCAGGGCAGAAACAAAAAGCTGTTAGATGTAAGTTCACTTAGTCTGAGATGAGTGTTTACTGATCCTCACAGCACACATTTATACTTTTCATACTCTTCCATATTTCTATAAATAGATCTCCTCAATAAAACAATGAAGCACTATGAAAGTTAAATGGGGATTTAAATTTCATTTTTAAACCTGAATGGTTTATCGTATATGCAAACCTCAGGTACCTCCCTGCAATCAAAATGATAATCTCATTAGTGAGTCAGAGAAAGAATGAAAATGTTTTCAAACATCACACACACACACAGACACACACACAATTTGTGGCATCTGCCCATGGCACTGACACACAGAGCAGAATTTAAAGGATAGCCCTATCTTGGTCACTTATGAACTAAATTGAATTTACACTGCTTGTGAGGATGTGAAACTGTGAGCTGGAAAATTGGTGGCATGTGTAATTTCAGCACTCTATAGCAAATGACCAAACTTTGAACACTCCAGGAAGCAGAGGAAAAGTCCTTCCAAGCATATATTTGGGTCACAAGGAACCTCATTCAGATTTTCAAAGGGATGTTTTGTTTATTTTAATGTTATCCAGTTAACACTTTCTCCTGTATGACCCAGTGAGCTCCCAGGGTTTGGCTGGTTCCTTACCACTGCTGAGCCCTGCATGGGGACCTCCACTCACCTTCCTCACAGCAGGGCAGAGGGAGGCTGGTTCGATGGTCAAGTCCCCAAGTTACTGCTGAAAACTTTGAAACTACACAGTCTGAAATATTGAAACAATACCAAGATTCTGCCAGCAGGCTCACACCTAAAATTGATTTTCATTTTCAATTGTGAGGATATTTCTGTCGCCTGTGTTTTAATTTCCAGCCTCAGCACAGTGCTATCTACCACAAAACTTTTACAAGCCCAGCCCTTCACAGCAGCCACTTTTTCTCTAACTGAAGACAAAAGTCTTGCTCAAGTTATGTTTGCTAAAACACAGAACTCTCTGTGATATACTTTAATCTGGACAAAGAGAACTTTGGAAAAGACCTATTCACAAAGGAATTGTCAAGAGACAGGAGGACTCTGTTATGTTCCCCTACTTTAAAACCTAATCATAAGTTTAAGCTTGTGCACCCTGACAAATTTGTAGCTCAATGAGCAAAGAACCTCTTTTATATTTTGCTGTCAGCATTAATATTTTTGAAAAATGGAATACAAAAGCTACTGAATTAAGATAAATTCATGCTTTTTACTTCTTATTTTGAATTCTGATTCAGAAACTGAATTCAAGGTTCTTTGCATGGAATGCATTTAAATGTTTCTTCATCTGAAGCAGGATTTAGGAATTGCAAACTGATCAGCCTGCACTTAAGTGCTGCTTTGAATTTGATGCTTAATCACAAACAGAAATGCACAAACTCTTTTGTGACACTTAACACCAAAGTGAGGATGAATTCATTTAACCTATTTCATCCTCCTGAAATTAGTAGAGGACTTCACCAAGCCTTTCCAAGTGACAGGTAAGGTAGTTAAGAACCAGAAAACAGCAACAATACACTTTGAGTGAGTTCTCTTTCATTCCATGCTCGGTTTATTCCCGTGTCTGCCACATTTCTAAATTCATTTATGAAGTACAAATAGTTATGCTAAAATGAACTAGATACATACCAAGAGTACTTTTCTTTCTCCATTTAATGCATCCTACTGCAGAAAGCCCAAGTAAAAGGGCAAGCCTTATCATATGCACTGGGGAGGAAATCTAACAGCATTTCAGTGCCCTGAACAGACTCTCTGGGGATTATGGATTCTACCTGTATCTTCAAAAAAATGGATGCAAGCAAAGGCTCTCCTGGGCCAGCAGTAGCTGCATCAAAGAGAACAAACTGAACATAAAGCCCAGATGTGCTGCACACGCTCCCAGCTGTGATCCTAACACAGGAGGGCACACAGGCACAGCTGCACCCCGTGTCCCTTCCAGCCCCCCAAACCTCTGTGCACCACAGACATCCCACAGAGTAACTGCTCTCAGCTTCCTCCTAAAGAATTTGGGGTGCTGGGAACAGCTGCAACACCCATTGCCTTATGGAGGGCTGACAAACCATGTGCCATGTGCCATTCCATCTCCTTTCCAAGCTGTGTCTTGTAAGCTTCATTCTTTCACCTGTTTGATATCCTATCCAATGCAGAGTGGTTAAACATCTCCTGAGGGAGCTGGGTAGGGGTGAGGTGTTTGCACTGTACAGCACAGTCATCTCACCTGTTCTGGCTCAGGTACCTTTTTCTTTGGGGTGCAGCAGAGGTCACAGTGTGCCTATTTTCCATCATCATGAGCCCAATCCTCTCCAAACAGCTCCATGAAGAGACTGGCCTGTGTCTTTACTGCTTGGTCAGGCACCAAATTTCCTTACCAGTCTGCTGAATCAGTGAACCATGCATGAAGTACTTACTTTATCCCTTGGACTCAGAGTCCAAACCACAACTTGGTCCTCAAGGCGCCAGTGCAGGCAGCCACCTTCAGCACTAGCCAAAATTTCTACGGATACGTCAGCAACATCTAAGGCAGCACAGGCAGAAATCTGCAAGTTAGCTCCAAAAATGGAAGCAGTACAGTTTTATTGCCCAGGTTTTGCAATGTGATTTATACATCTAAGCTGGGGAGGTGTCTATCAGCTCTCCCTCTGCATTCCAGTGCAACACGGAGCACAAATTCTGTGCTGATTCTGAGCTGCCTGTGCAAACCAAGCCCACGTGAACTTGTCCTCATGTGACTGCTTATGTACTGAATTCAGCAGCTTTCTTTCCCATGTCAAATAGAGAGCACAGAGAGTTTAAAATAATAGTAATAATAATTTTAAAAAAATCTTTAATTAATTGATTAAACCAAATCCAATTTCACTGTGGATTATATTACCTAGGGGAAATGTAGCAGGTCTGTGACACATGAAAATTTGTTTCTAATAGATATTCTTGTCATATTCATGAGGAGAGAAAGTATATTTTCCCTAATTTATCATTTTTTGGTTTTTTCCCATAGCCTTTTCCCAAGGTAAGCTTCTTCAAAATCAGTCCCTGTAGCACCCAGACATCCAGAATCATATTCCACTTCTAAAGCAGGCAAAAACTCGAGAGAAATTCAAATACCTGGAACATGCTTTTCCTTGCAGTACAGCACTGAAAGCAAAATCCACTTCATAAAATAGAAATTAAATGTTAAATCTCTGTAAGACTGCATTTTAAACAAGCACAAAAGGCAATACAGCAGATGGAAGTGGTCATACAATTCTGCCCCTGCCTCAAAGTCTCTTTTTCAAAGCACATTTAAAGAATTCTACGAAAAAAATTTTCTCCACATAATTCTCAGCATTACAGTCATCTTGCCATCATTTTGTGTTTTATTCCCTATTTTACTGCTGTTTTATTTATTGTGCTTTATCAAAGTAATACAAACGTGTCTTCTGTTATACGTACTCCTCATTTACTAAGATTTCAAACTTGCTAGCTCAGTACCAGCAGCAATCCAGCTGTGGCAGAGAGCGGCCCAGGCTATACAGGCTGAGCAGGAGCAGTAAATACCTCGCTGAGAGCCTGCCCCCAACCCTGGGCAGCTCCACTTAAACCACCACCAGGCCTTGAGAGAGTTTCACTGCGGCGACCCCAGCGCAGCCGTGCACTCTGAGCTCTCCATCCTGGGCTGTGCTAATGCTGTTTTCTGCTCTGTTTACACAGCAGTTTTACAGCACCACTTGTCTGCATTATTGCTGTTATCTGCACATTGACAGGGACACAGCAGCAGTGGAGAGGGGTGGTGCTCTGAAAAATGACTGCTCCCACCAGCTGCAAGGAAAGACTTCCATTTCCAGTTATTCCACTCAGGCATGCAGGCCAGGTAAATTAATTTGAGTATCCTTTTAAAAAAACCCCAAAAAAACTCCTAAATGAAAATTGGAGTAACACTATTATTCATTCAGACACAGTCAAGAGCCACGTTGCTTACCTATGGATATGGTCCAAACTGCAGCAATTTTCATAATGGCCTTGGTGCGGGAATTGAAGCGGCTGTGCTCAATGGGATTGCGAATTGCTACGTACCGATCAAGAGAGATGGCACAGAGATGCATAATAGATGCAGTTGAAAAGAGCACATCTAGGGAAATCCATATAGGGCACAACTGTTTAGGCAAAGGCCAAGCATAATCTGAAACATAGAGAGAAAAGAAATGAAAGGAAAAAAAGGAAAGGAAATAATTTGGGAAGCTAGGCCATCATTTCTGAGAAACCGTTGGGATATTTTAGGTTTGTGAGACCAGTAAGGGGCACGTGCATGGAAACCTCTTGTGGGACTTCTCTATGGGAAGTTCCTGGCTCTGGACACTCCATAAATCCATAGCCAGTTCCCACACATCTGGTTTCTGTGACTAGTAACTAAAGGGCAGTGCCTGCAAGTGACCATTTCAGCACTCTTCCCCACTCTTAACCTTTCTTCCATATCTTTACAAAATCAAATGTTACATTCCTTTGTAACTCTCTCATCACATTGTTTTCATGGATTGCAAAGAACTTTGTGGCATTAACTTGACTCAGATCCTTTCTAAAACTCCCTTGACATGTCCGTCTCAGTTTCTGTCTGCTGAGGAGAAAGGTAGCAGACAGCTTTTGTGCAGAGTCTAACACATAGCTAAATGACACTACTTCACCTTTTCTCCCCAGGCAGTGTGCCTTGAGATCAAAGGGATACTTGCCTCCTTACAGAGCTGCTGGGACTGAGTGGCTGAAGTTCAAAAACTGTTTTGAAGGTAGAATGGGGTGTTATTCTTTACAGAAACTATGTTAGCAAACAGAAGAGACTCAATAGCCACATCTGACAGCAGCTGGCACACAGCTCATTTGGGTGCCTGCACTTATTAAACAGTTTACTCAGTGCTGAAGTACAGCTTGGGAATAAAAGTGACCCAGGAAGATCCTCAAATGCCACTGATACTTAAATCAAAGCTCAGAGAAAATTGATTTGTGAATGATACCCCCACATCAGTGTCCAGAATAGATTGTGTGAGATCAATAACATGTCCTGCCAAGCTCTGGGCTTCTTATCAAAACAAATCAAGAGTATCTATAACCGCTGAAAACATGAGAGACTTCATAATAGTTGAATAATGAATTCTTGTGTCTTCGTTCAGAACATGAATGTCTAAAGCAATCTTGAAGTTTACCCCAAGGATCAGAATCATCACTGCAGAATCAATGCTATATTAAGAATGGTGCAGCTCCAGCCTACTGATTTCAAATGGAAAGGATGAAACATTAGTCTCAGAAATCAGTTTGAAACAAATTACCCAGCCAAGAGAGACCCAGGATACCTTCATGCAGAAATCTGAGATTAACTGAACCAGAGTAGATTATTATGAGACGTCCCAGAGAAGCCCAGGAACCTTTCACAAAGAGCACAGCAGAAGGAGATGGACACATTAGTTCATTTTACCAGTGGGAAACAAGCAGATGAAGTGCTAAGTACTCACCAAACCCACACAGCCAGACCTCAGCTCTGGGGAGATAAGCCACTCATTTCAGGGAGTTTGTACCATGTCTATTAAATGGACTGTGAGTGGACTGAAATCCACAGCAGCAAGCATTTGAGAGGTCCCTGTCAAAGGGAACTAAGTAAAGCACTTTGTGGCTGGAGCATCTTTACTTTAAAAGGCACCTCTGCTGTACAAATGAATAGAGCTTGATTAAATATGACTCAGCCCCTTTATAACACTAGGATCAAATTCTCTGCCTCTTGCTCACTTCACACTTTGTTGTAGCTGAGGACATCGTTGCCATCAGCCTGCAACTGAGCTCAGAGCTGCAGCTAAGCACACCTTGGATTTGCTGGGCGATTCCTCAGGGAATGCTCTGGGGAAGAACAAGTCAGAAATCCTACAAGTGGTAGCTGTGCTCCCTGCACAGCCCCAGGCTCTCATTGCCAACCCACACTAGAGCACATTCAGCACACTTTACCCCTCAGTACTTCTCTGAGCTGCCAGAGCCAGCTTTGTGCTGCAGGCTGAGATGAGCCACGAGCACCAAGCCCTGAGTGTGCCCTGATGGAGGGAGCGGCCCCTGGGAACTTGTGCAGCGTGACCATGACTGTGCAGCAGCCTCTGCAGAGGGGAACAGTGACATTGATGGCTACTCCCCACATCAGGCAGATGGCCAGGAAACCCCCAGTGTCTCCAGAAAAAGACAGCCAGCCTCCAGGCTTCCTGTGCGTGGGAGCCTCTCCAGGCTGAGCCATGGTGCTGCAGCGGGCACAGGCTGATGCCTGACATTTGCTAGACCTGGAAGAGGTTTCTACAGCAACCACCTTTTCAGCATTATTGAATGATAAACAGCCTCTCTTCCCTCTTCCTTCAAGCTATCCAAACACCTCCAGTGACTGATTCCCCTGGGAACAACTTCTGCTAGTGAAGTGAACCAGCACACATCCCAGCCCAACAGCTCCCAGCAGCAAAGGTGTGTGAGGAGAGGAGCCAGCACATGCTGCCAGCCCTGGCACTGCAGGAGCCACAGACACCAACAGACCCAAGCCGTGCTGCCCACAGCTGCTGCCCAGGCAAACTGGCAGGATGCTTTTGAGTGTGAAAAATGTGTATTTTATGATTGGCTTTTTGCAAATATTAAAATGAACGTTATATGAGTTATGTTAGAAAGTTATGCTGTATTAATTTTCTTAAGTAGTGTATAGTTTTAGGTTATAACATAATGTTAAAATAGAAACTATGCTATGTAGGATACTTTTTTTTTTTTCTAAAGAGAGGACTGGCACCGAGATAGCAGCCACAGAACACCTAAATCTTTCAGAGAAAGAGAATTTATTGCCCCATTATCCGAAGAAACAAACTTCTTCCTGCCTTGCTCAGCCCTGAAGACGCCCAGGATTAAGAGGAAGAAGTTGACACTGACCAAACAAAATCCTTTGTTTGAATGGAATTTATGCATCATGTATGAAGTGTATGAATATGCAACAGGCTATTGATTTTAAGGGTTAATCCTCCGTTAACGTGTGTCCTTTTTCAGGCTTATTTTGCCCAGAAAGAGGTACCCGGACATCTGTAACTCTTTGTTTTTATTGTCTCATATTGTCCTAATCCAAATTGTCCAAATTTTTATTACTCTAATTATATTGCTATTTTTATAATCATTTTATTACTATTAAACTATTAAAGTTTTAAAAACAAGTGATTGGCGTTTTTCACATGAGGATAAAGGTGAGATGAGAGTTCTCCTAATTCCAAATCCTGTTAGTCCTTCCTGTCCCAGGGCACTCCATTACATTTCCAGCTGAACAGCCATGAGTAGACATTTTACTTTCTTAGGAAGCTTCCTAAAATGATCTGCAATAACAAAATGTCACTCTGGAAATCTGTAGAATGGCAGCTTGTAACACACCACTGTAGCTCGATAGGAAGGCCATAATATATATTCTAGCTCAAAATGTAATTATTTTTAAGTAAGCATGGTGCGTGCCTTTGAAAAACACCTACACAGCCTATAAAGCCAGTAATTTGTAAAAAAAGAAAAACAGCTTTATTCTAATTCTGTTTTGAATAAATGTACAAAACATAGGAAATGTGCCCTGTGACTGTGCCAAGATGCAAACAAGGATTAAAAAAAAAAATCTGTTAACAATGTTATACCTTTAAAACAATTTTATCCTCAGAAACATTCTAATTACAGAGGGTAACATTTCTCTAATTTGTTCTTTTTTCTCTTATTTCATTTACAAAGAATAGCAATTACCCTATATTTAGAAGAGCAGATGACTGAGTGAAATGAATTCTTGGGCCCCAGCACCTCTAAGATGTAGTAATTGCATTTCCATGGAAAACATTCATCTCAGTCCAAATTTGGCTCCAAGAATGAAACAGTGCTAAACACCTGCATAAGCAAAAAACCAAATTCTTTGTAACAAACACTGATTTTTGTACCTTGAATTAATCTGAGCCCTTAAAATCATATATTTAATGCACTGGCAGGTAGACCAGTGTAAATAGGTAGATAGGAGAGTGCTGAAGGGAATTAGATGAGTGCAGCAGATCAAAACAGAAACTGGTATTTCTTTACACAGCATGTAACAAACCACAGATTTTCTTGCCTCCAGATATTTTGTGGGTGGTAGAAATTTACACTGGCCAAATGCACAGAGAAAAGTGTATAGAAAACTATTGCAGTGATATTACTTTGAGGTCAGTGTTAGCTTCTGGTTCTGATCAGAATAAAACCAGCATGTAAAAATCCTTGCAAGAAGGAAACTTCTGCAGAATATTGCTTCAGCCTCTAGGACTGAATAGCATCTCATGGCATCTGTGGCTGATGTGGTTCCTCACAGGACATATGGGACAAACACTCATATTTAACCAGGAGTCATGGTCCCCAGGTGGGATTTAATCTCCTGCCCCAGGATGAAAAAGCAAACCACAGTTTCTGTGTGTCACTGAATAGCTGAGATGAGCACAAACTGCTGGCAGAGAAACAAAGAAACTCAAAGGCATTTTGGCAAAGCCACCATCTCTGCGTGGAGTTAATTTGCTGTCAGATAAGAGTTCCTTACATTTTTTGTGGTTTCCATCAAGAAAGATGGCAGCTATGGAACTGAGTCACTTTGTCAGAGGCTTTATGCATATGGGTAAAAAGTATTGCTTAGCATGGTTACAGTTCAGTGTATGAGAGTCAGAATTAGCAGCTACTGTAGAAGGAGGCGACTGAATAATCCCAAACACAGCAAATGGAAGCAAAATTAATTAAGTCAAATGGTAAAACAGAATTACTCCAGATTGTAGGAGAATAGTTCTACAGAAAAAGAGGAAAAAAAAAAAGTCTGTTTCTTGTACATGTTCAGTACTTCTACAATGCAATCTGCTCCAGGATATCTCCTGGGAAAATCTAGTACAACACCTAGGACAAATCTGGAATAACAGCAACAAAATACCTGCTTACACAACAATAAAGTGAAGAATTATGTAAAATTCATTTCTGTATCTTCAAGAGCTTTTCATGAGAAACTCACAGCAATCTGCATCAATTATTTCTTTTCCAGCCATGAACAGGAATTTGGAAAAGGTTTCAGCACACATTTGTTGTGTTTAGCCAGTGCCTTGTATCTATTGGGATGGATAAAAGGATAAAAACCATCCTTCAAAATGACACAGGAAAAAAAAGGTATATTTTGTCTCATTATGCCATTTGACATATATATACACATATGCACACTATATATACTATTTATGTAAAAGAAACAGAGGCAACACGTGCAAAATAAGTAGTAAAGATGCTTATGTGTTTGAAAGCCTTTTCTAACATTGTTCATTGGGATGGCTAAAACTAAAATATGTGTAATATTCCTCATTTTAGGCTTCTGATATTTACTGTATTTACAATTCACTTTTAACCACTTTAATGAATTGAATGAAAAAAGGTAGGAGTTTCAGTAAATAAATCCCAGTACAATGCAGAACCTCCCAGCAATTAAAATGGCAACACCGTGTGTGCCTGAAGCACCTTTTGATCACCCTGCAGCTGCCACAGAGCTGTTTCAGGCCATACACTGACCCACTGCTCTGCAGAGTGCTCTGACCCTTGGAAAGGTCAGCAGCAGAGATCCAGGAGATGCCTCAGGTAATTCCCTGGGAATTCCAAAAGGTACAGAGTGCCCCAAGCAATGACAACGCTCCCTTGGTTTCCTTGCAGCAGCAGACAATGCAAACTGCAACCCAGGACGGACCCCAAACCTGTCACTTTCTGAGGGGTTTTGCTGCTTTTGAAGATTCTTTCACACATCCCAGGGAAACCCACTGTTGTGGTTTGTAGAATAAAGCCTACACTTTCCCACCGCTTTTCACCCCCACTGCACCATTGATGCAACTGAAGAATTTTGTACAAACCAGAGTTTCCAGTGTTCACTTTAAAGTTTCATAGCTGCCACAGGCTCTACAAAAATAGAAAGCAATTACATACAGTTTTAACATTATTGCATTGCATTATTCCCAAGGGAATGAAAGAATTTAAATTATTCTCTTCTCTCTCTCTTATCTAGGAAGTAAAGAATTTCTAAGTCTGAAATACCACATCAGGAAGTGTAAAGCTATGTTATCTCTTTTCTGCTAGTTTGTTTTCTTCAGATTTACATAGACAAATGACTCAGAGACATCCATATCACTCTGAGAGTCACACACCCGAGGGTGCTGAAAATCTCCATTGTGCCCAAGAAGTACAGAACATCTTACTTGATCCCCCACAGCCATCAGTGTTTACCACTGTCCACAGAGGGGCTCAGGGACATGAAACCTCCTGGCTAAAGCAACAGCTGATCTCAGGGGCAGCACTGCCAATCCTTTTGATTTTGTCATCAACAGAGTGGAATTTAAAGGTTTTCCAATATACTGAACTGCTGGGCACCAAGTTACATGAGAAATTATATTTACCTTAAAGTTTCTAGTCTGCATTTTTCTAGAGGAAAAAAAGGCTGTCCTAAGGCTATCTGGATCCCTTAAAGATCACATGTTCCAGCCCAGCCAAGCACAGGGACATAATCTACACCCAAAGAATGATGGTGACTTTTAGGAGAAGGACTCTCTTCTTCAGTGCTGCAAGTTCAAAAAGGCTTGAGTGTCCCAAGGGCTGCTGAGCAGAGGATGGGCTCTCAGGTGATGGGATGGCCAAGGGAGTGGAGGAGACCACCAAGCAAGAAAAGCAGGTGGCCCTGTGTCCAGGCACAGCATTGGAGAGATCACTGCTGGCATCCCACGCTTGGCTTCAACATCTGTGAGTAGAAGATGCTGCTTTGCCATAGTGCAACACCACACTAAGGATTTATTTGGATCTGTGCCACTGCTCACATCCAGCTGGGCTGTGACACTCTTCCTGAGCTTTGGTTTTCCTCAGCTGTTTGTTTTACAGCTCCTGGAGCTGTCAACATGGCAGGGAGCAGCAGGAAAGGGGCATGGAGCAGCGTGGTATCCTTTGGAAACTCCTCACCACTGAGGGAAAATCCTGAGGAGCTGAATATGCCTCCAAAGATGTTTTGGTTCTTGTCTCACAAGTTACAGTGATTAATTGATGGGGCTGTATTTTATTGCAAATTAAACAATTGCACTCACATGCTGTTATAAGAATTTTAGCTGTTAGATTTTCCTTTCTATCCACTATTGCAATGACTTGCAGGCTTGACAGGACGTGTAAGAAAGAAGGAAAATTAAAGCTAGAACAGATATAATTATCTGAGCTAGGGAAAGGTTGCTTGAATACCATTTAAGTAATATTTTAAATGCAAGGAGCCAGTATATACTATACTTTAAACAACCACGTTAATAAAATGGGATATTTGCTAAGAAGCAAACCTAGTGAATGTTGCTTTCATCCCAATGTCAGCATCTCTTCTCTTACGGAAATATAAAATTATTCTGGTGCCATTTGTCATTCCATAAATCCATGAGTTATATTGATTTCTTCATTTATTGGTAGAGACTAAAATTATGTTTGAAGCCAGAGGATAAATTTCTAGGCTCAGCGCTGTTCTCTGCTTGCAGTTGAAGCATCTGTAGTTGCATCTGGAATTTTTGCATTGAGTGATATGGACAGTTAATGGAGCAATGGCACAATTAATTGAATTGTTTCAGCAAGTTCATATACAGGGTTCCTTTCAGCCTTTTAACTCCAAGAGGGCTATGATCTCTTCACACATTTCTGAGCTACATGTTCTTCATAGTAATTGATCTAAATGAAACCACTGCCTAATAAAATATCCATAACAGTAAACATTTTCTATCCACTGATGTTCTGTATGTCAGCACAGCACCAGGAGAGCATCCTCTCCTTCAATTTCCTTCATGCAGCTCACAGATCAGCCTTCACCTGTTATTTAAACACCTAACAAAACAACAGTTGGATGAACACCACACTGGAAAGTAAGCCCACAAGCAAACACAGACCTCACACAAATACCTTCTAAACATGAGAATATAAATATTGTCAAATAATCTGTCTCGTAACAAAGTGCACAAACATGTGTCAATAACAGGTGGTTTTCCCCAGTTCTGATGAAATTGAGAAAGATCCATTATTACAAGAAATAGCTGCCAAAGCCTACAGATCATTTGAGGAAACTAAAATTCAGAACTGAAAATGATGTGGCATTATTCAATTACAGCTGACGGCTGAGCAGAAGCCATCTGCTTGAACTCAAGAATTCCTAATACCAAATCAAGTTTTTAAACTCTGCCCCAATCCTAGGACGGGCTCTAGGGCTAGGGAAAGGACACAAAACCATAAAGAGGATTTTTTTTTTAGTTATATGGGTTCTTTTCACCATAACTCAGTGGCAATTCAGCTGTCTGTGCTATGCTGACAGCTGCCTGGGAGCCTGCATGGGATTAATCCTCTTTCTCAGCTCGGGCTCCATCCTGACAATACAGCTGGACAAACTGGCCTCCAAATCGTGATAAAATACCTGATATCAGTAAGAGATAAAATATTTCTTGGATATAAAGGGTTTCTTACTCAGAGAACACAGATCTGTCATCTTTCTCTAGCCAACATTTTTACTAGATCTTCCAGGAAGATGACAAATTTGATAAGAATTTGCATACTCACTGCAAACTTTGTTCTGCAAACCAGCAGTGCTGGCTTTGAGCATAGGATACAGATGTTTGGTCTGCTATACCTGGCATGTCCACTCAGTATTTTTTCCCTATGTCTTGAGATATAGAGCATGATGTGAGACCTGCTGTTTGAAAAGTGTCAGTGATTTTGCCTCCCTCTTGCTGCTGGCTGCTTCATGTGCCCAGGATGTGATCCTTGTTTTGGCCCCTATTCAGTGCAGCCCTGCACCTGCACCAGCCCTGTGCCAAAGCAGAGTGTAACCCACACTCAAGAGCTTCAGGGAATTTAGGGATATTGAAGGAGTTCAGTGAATCAGCTTTCCCATTAGGGACAGTGGGTTAATGCTCTGCTGCACTTCATGCCAGTGTCAGGCACAGCTTGCTGTCTGATGAGGTCAAAAACCAGCACAAGCAGACTGATGCTGGCAAGAAATCACTTCAGACAAAGGAAAGAAGCCATATTTTGGTCATGCTTAGAGATAATAATTTTAATTCTTGATATTTCTCAGGATTTGCAAAACACATTCCACATTTAGCTTCCTCCAAGGAAACTGACTCCTCCATCTGTAATTCTAAGTGATTATACAGGTAGGAAGGCCAGTGTGAGAGTGTTCCACAGCAGCCACTGCCAAAAGCAATTAGTTGGGGGTTGCTAAGAAGCCGAGAAATGCTGGTCCTCATCCTTAGTGCCATCTACTGTCCTGCTGTCACTGCATCCCTTAGGTGCACACCTCTGATGCATTGTGAAGGCTGACCTAGAACAGAGGCTAGAGAGAACTAAATAATAAAGTAGGGATTTATTAAAAGGCCTCAATGGATGCACCTGGGGCAGCACAAGAGCCCAGCCAGGGCTGCACCCAAGATGAACCAAAATGGTCACAAAAATCCCTGACTACTCACAGGGTCTCTCACTTATATAAGTTCTGCTCCATTTGCAAATTGGAGTTAATTGTCCAATTACAGCTTTAGCTCATGCAGTCCCATCCTTCTTGTTTTTCTCTCTTCATTCCACGTTGTTTATGCTCCTGGGCCTGAGATTTGGATCATTTGTCCTTGGTCCCCAGCTAGAGCAGGAATTGTTTTGTCTCCCTGCTCTGTGAAGAGAGCTCACCATCCCCTAATATGAATCTCAGAAGTACACACTAAAGTAGCACAGAATCTGAAAAAGATAAAAGCTAAAACCTGAGGCATCACCTCCCACTTGCAAAGCATTTCTGCCCCTGTGCCCAGACCTCTCCTGACTGAGAATACACTTTTCATTACTGCAGAAACATCAGGCTGGAGCTCAGCACACTGGGAACAGCACCTTCAGGGCGCTCTCAAGGGAATAATTTGCTAATGAACACTGTTCCATGTGCAGTGACCCCAAGGAAGTGTGTGAGCATGTGAGCAAGTGTCACTTCTCTAGGAGTTTGTTGATCACCATGTACCAGCTCAGCAGGCAAATCTGTGCAGGTGCAACCTGCCCCAATTAAAAGGCAGCACCATGAAGGATCATGGGCATCCTGAAGCAGGAGTGGAGGACAACTCATCCTGTATGTAAACAAGAGACATACATTTAATTAAAGAACCCTAACAGCAATCTAGAAAGTGCCTGTATTGCTAATCACTTCTGTACTCTATAGGGATAACCTGCTGAACCATGCGTGTATACAAAATATGCCCAGTTTGCACCCAGAAATGCACAGTTATCCACTAGGATTCTTGATGTGTGGTGTGACCCAGACAAAAACTTAGGGAATTTTGCTGATAACTGTCTTTTAACTGAAAATAAGATGTAGAAATGAGAGGAAGCAAACAAGTGCTGCTGAAATAGACCAAGTTATTTAACTGCTTGATCTCTTCTCAAATCTTGAATACTTGAAAAATATTATTTCAGTAGCCTTTTGCCTTCCAGCACAATGTTTCAAAGTCTGAAGTTAATGTCAGTTACCCAGCAGTCCTTCTCCACTTCTCCCCCATTTTCCCATAATTCTTAGATGTTTCCTCATTTTGCCACACCATGGAAACCCTGGAGGCTTCTTTCAAAGGCCTGGGAAATAATTTTCCAAAAGGAGACTAGGTCTGAAAGTTTTATTGGCTGATAATCCTGCCAGGGAGCTCATTTCTCTCAGCAGCACAGGAGGCTTTCCTAGACAGCCCAGACACCCACAGGACATGGGGGGAGACAGCAGAGAGCTCCTGCTGCAACCCCCCCCACCTCTGTGGTAGCAAAAAGTACCAACATTAAAGGCTCATGATGGGGAGTGAGGACAGAATCATGGTCTGGGGATGTCTCTGCACCAAGCCTTGGAGGGAAGAAGGCCTGCAGCCTCCACCTTGGCACGTGGCAATGCTTCCCTGTGCACCTGCCAAGGCCTGCAGGACAATTCCATCTTCAGCCCAGGAGCAGCCAGAGCTGCAGATGAGAGGGAATTCAACTGCTGCTCCTCCTGTAGGATTCTCCATTCAGACTAGCTGGGAATCAGCCTCCCATATGATATGATGCTCAGAGAAGGCTGGCTTGTCCCAAGCCCCTCGCTGTGAACAGGGCAGGTCACCCTGTCACAAGCACCCAAGCATCCAAAGCAGCCCTGGGAAAGCTGGGGTCTGGGAAGGCTGTCTGGGAATGAAGAGCAGGGCTTCTGCAACCCTGCTCACCCCATGCCCTTCCAGAAGAGCTGTTACACCCCAACCAGCCTAATGAAATGTGATTTAAAATCATCCCTTTACTCCAAGCAACACATTTGTCATTTAATGTCACAATCCAGCTCATAAAACCATGTAATGTGCCGTTAAGGATTTCCATGATTTTAAGCATTTTGTGCACACCTTGTTACTACTTAAAACTGCTCGCTTCTCTGCATCTATTATAAAGGACTTGAAGTTGGAATGTGATTTAACCTGAGGTTATGGTGTTTTCCCACTGCAGTGCTTACAGCCCATAATATGCCCACTTGTTGTCAAACTGTTGGATGAGGACACATAAGAGTCAACTCAGCACAGCTTTTCTTACAGATCCAAAGGTTTAGAAACACTTCAGACTAAGCTATCACACATACCTCCATCCTCACATCCTGAAATTCAGGTGGCATTCCTCAGCCAAAAATAAAACAAACAGGCAGCAGCACCAGTCCTGCCTGATTTCTGTCTCTCTCTCACAAATGATGCAAATACCCAGTTTTGAATCCTGAGAAGGTCTGTGCTGAAAACTGCAGTTCAGGACAAGTGATCCCATTTCCCATAACAATGTTTTGGCACGTGGACCCTATTCCCCATGGGTAACATCAGAGAAAGTGAAAGTTAACATGTGACCACCCTCTGGGTGCAGTTGTACTCCTTTGAGTTTTGCAGAAATTGTAGGCCTATTGTAAGGTCCATTCACAAGAAGTAGAAGTTTAATTTAACATGGATAAATGAAGCGTGGGCGTACTGATATATTAGAAAGAATACTATTACCCAGAAAATTATAGTGGTCTCATGAGGTGGTAAAGGAAATTAAAGAAATTATATTTAGTTAAGTTATACCATTGGGGGTTTTGATAGGCTTGTTTTTGCTTTGTAATCAAGTGCAACATTATTTTATTATCATGGTTATACTATTATTACTGTGTAATCTTGCACTTGATTACAAATCAAACCCAGTGATAACCACAATAATAAAATAATGTGTTAACATAATAATCTAGCTAAACATAATAAAATAGGTGCTGTTCATCAGGCACAGCATTGCCAGCCAGTCAAGGGAGGGGATTGTCCCACTCTGCTCTCACTGGGGTGGCCTCACCTTGAGTGCTGGGGACAGTTTTGGGTGCCACAAGAAGAGGAGACTGAGGACAGACCTCACTGGGGTCTGCAGCTTCCTCATGAGGGGAGGAGGAGAGGAAGACACTGATCCCTGCTCTGGGGACCAGAGACAGCACCCAAGGAAATGGCCTGAAGCCGAGTCAGGGCAGGGTTAGGATGAATATTAGCAAAAACTTCTTCACCCAGAGGGTGGCTGGGCACTGGACGGGGCTGCCCAGGGAAGTGAACACAGCCCCAAGCCTGAGAGAGCTCAAGGAGCCTTTGGACAATGCTCTCAGGCACATGGTGAGATTTTTGGGGCTTCCCATGCAAGACCAGGAGGTGGCCTCAATCATCCTTGAAGGTTCTTTCCAACTCATAGGATATTCTATGACTTTAAATTTCTAATTGTTGTCTAAAATTTCACAAACACAAATGAATAATATTAGTGCTGTAGAACAATTAGCTACTCCCAAGGTACAAGAGGCACCTATCCCAATATGGACTAGAAAATCTTGGAAAAATCATTATGAAAAGTAGATAAAGTAAGGTGTAAAAGGTATATTTCAAGGACTTCATCTTGAAAGTTGTTTTTCCTGTATTTATGCTTGTCAACATCAACTTGCTGTGTTATATCAATCAATTAATCTTGTTCTGCTGCTGTGCATCTTGGATGGACACAGCCACTTAGATTTGAACAAGAAAGTGACTCACTGCTCTTGGCTTCTCCTGTGTTAAAATGTAAATCTCCCTTTCTGTTAATTTCAAGATGACTGATCAGAAGAAACCAACAAAAGTCCAACCGGCTGTGGCCACATTGCTCTTCACTGAGAAAAGCAAGGCACAACTTCCCAAGGATATTTTCTGGGAATCGCAGCGAGGAGCCTCAGAGAAAGAAGAAACAATTCTTATCTTATTTGCTGTGCCTGTGTTTGTGCAAAAGTAGAATGCAATATGGAGATTGTTTACCCAAAGTGATGAGTAACTTGGTTTTGTTTCCTTGGCCTATCAGGACCAAGAGTGTCTCCAGACTGTCGGTCAGGAGACAGCCACAAGGTTGTGTGCAGAGTTGAGTGCTTGGCACATTCAGTTTAGATGTAATGTAGTGTAATATAATATAGAATAATATAGTATAATAAAGTAATCAATTAGCCTTCTGATATCCATGGAGTCCTCTTTGTCATTCCTCTCCTTCATCAGGGTCGCCCTGAATACGATAATTGGCAAATTCAAAATTTTACCCAACAAATCCAAAATTTAGATAGTGGAGAGAGAAGTAATTTCCATTCAGAACAAGTGCACAGGAAGAAGGGCAGAGCTCTGCTGCCTCCCAGCCCCAGCCATCAATATTCCTGGGTGTCAGACACGCATTTACAGGCTGCTGCATCCCAGTGGGTGCCAAGCAGGTACGGTGAAAGCCTGTCATCCAATTTCATATCTCAGCAACACCAAGACCTCTCCATGCAGCTGCTGCCTCTGATTGAGGATGGAAATAGACATTTATAAAAACAAGCAAAACACCCCAACCTTACCAAAAATAAACACGTTGCAAAACAAATTATACATCAGAAGATGGAGAGGTGTTGGTCTGAATAATAACTGGTCTGTCTGGAGAACTCAGGCTCCCACCAATATGTCAACAGGAATGGAAATCAAACCACCCAAAAAAAACAACCATGAGTCACCAGTGCCTTATCAACCACCCTGCCTTGCCCATCAAATCCCACACCTAAGAGCTGATAGAGGAACACTTCATGTTTGTATATTACTGATTGAACTTTCTAGTCCTGAATCTTTTTCATCTAGGAAGCAAGGCAGCATCTTGGGTGAGAGATTCACTCACTGCTGTCCCTGTGCTTATCAGACTGCCTGCAGGAAGAGTAAACTTTTCCAACAAGAAAACTTGTTACAAGCAGAAAACATAGAGTGGAAAAATGGAATATGTCTTTGAAATGAATGCATGAAACCCAAATTTTGATGTAGCACATCAAATCACAGCCATTTTTAACCATTTAAGCATTTGATGTAGCACGTATTTTTAATCACAGCCCAGGCTCCATGACAGGTTCATGCACAAATTCCCCTCATGCCATTAGCATCTTTAATGACAATTTTGGCAGAATAGCCAGTAAGGATCCATTCAGCTCCTCTTGTAAGTTTTCCATTCAGGAAAAGATTGGATTTTGTCAATGAGGCAGTGTGCAAAATAGTGCAAGGCAGAGCAAATGGCATGTGGCCCCTCTTTCATCTCTGTAATTTTCATTTAATTTCTATGCAAGCAGATGAATTACATAGAGCCTGTTTCCCAGCATGTGCTGATAAAACACAGAGTAGGAACATACTGCTACTCTTACTGTTAGGTCTCAAGGAAGTGAAGTAACTTATGAGGGTATTTTAATGAATAATAGACAACTCTAGAAGCAGAATTTCAAGGAATATATCATGTGAACTGCATAGAGACAGTAAAATCATAATTTGCTGAATAGAATTTAATGATATCAATTCAACTGATGGATGGGAAAGGAAGTAGAATGAAAAAGTTAATTCTGAGTTAATTAACCCAATCCTGGAAACATGTATAATTTAAACTAATGTATTACACTGGAATATTTGTCTTACAACATATTCAAGGGAGTGGTAGAGATTTCACCTCACTTCTCTATATTTCTTTGCATGTTGTGTAAAGCAGCTGTCTATAGGGATATTGGCCTGCCTAATGGCAGTGATTTTTCCCCATATTTTTTGAGCACAAAGGCTGAGCTGGCCCACCACATCCATCTCTTCTAAAAATGCAGCAGACTATTGATCAGGTCTTGGCATTTCACCAGCATTCAGGTTGAGCCCTTAAGGCAAGAAATTATGATATTATTGTATCGATCACATAAAGTTACCATGCACTAAAAATAAATCTTACTTATTTTCACACAGTGCTTTCCATAATATAATACAGCAAAAGCACCAAATATGTTAGGCTGTACACAAATACACCAAACAGAAAAATGCAGATCAGGCATCCATCTACATCCAACAACAAATTTCCTGAGTGATGAAACAGCCTCAAGTTGTGCCATGGGAGGCTTAGATTGGATATTACAAAAAAATTCTTCACTGAAAGGGTGGTTGAGCATTGCCCAGGGAAGTGATGGAGTCACTGTTCCTGCCAGAGCTCAGAGACAGGAGGATGTGGTGCTCAGGGACAGGGTTTGCTGGTGCCCCTGGTTGTGGCAGGTTCATGGCTTGATTTGATGATCCCAGAGGTCTTTCCCAACCAGAATGATTCTGTAAACACAGAACAGAGGCTGAACAAGGATGGAAGAGCTGTTCAATGTGAGGTCCAGACAGAGAACACAAACACAGCTGACCAGCCAGGGGTTCTGGGTTTTTCCCTCAAGTTCCTGCTGTCTGCAGGTGCAGGCAGGGAAATGAAGCCATTTGTTAATCCTCACAGCAGACTGCAATAGGACCATTCCTGGAAAGTGTGGCTGCTCCTTGACAAGTGTAGAGAAACACATCCTACTGACTATTTCCTCAGCCCAATTTCACTCTGCTGAGAGCAAGATCTCAGCATGAGACAATATGTCCCAGATATTTGGTGCATGGAAGTGGATTGCTAGATTTAGTTGCAGTCACCTTCTAGGAAGGAAAACAAGGAGCTTGTGGGTAAGAGAAAGCAGAAGTAAAAGCAAAAACTGGAATGGGGTGTTCAGGATGGGCAGAGTGGCTGAAGCCATTGAGATGCTTACCACAGTGTGCTTTGTCACAGCTCACCAGTAATCACGGCTGTGTCTTAAAATCTGGGTCACAAATATGATGCTTCTAAGTGGGGAATATTTTATTTCCCACTTAGCTAATGTTAGGGTAAAGATTAAGAGGAGCAGCTGCTCTTTCAGTCAGGTGCAGGCAGCTCCCTTGCTCCCTGGGCTGCTGGGCACTGCTGGGGCACCAGGCTCTTGGGGCTGGGGAGGCAGTGAACATTTAACTGGGTCTTTCTCCAGATGAGGAACAGACAGGAAAATCTGTGTGTGCAACGACACAGACTAAAATTAACTCAGTCTTGGTCAAATGTTTGCAGTTCTAGTTAAGTCCTTTCTCTTGATTTCAAAAGTTTAAGAATGGGGATGAAAACACACCCAAGGTGTGTCTCACATGGCTCCTGTGCCTGGAGCTGGTGCTGTTCATTCTCTCAGATGAGGCTAAATCTGTCTGTGGGAAACACATAACCTGTCTTCATTTTATTTGGTATCTCTATGATCTGCCTGGTGCCTTTATGAACCACCAAATTTACTCCTGGAACCATTTATCATCATAGAGTCTTTCTTTTTATACATAACAATTCAGGTTTTCTCATTATCTTGTATCAATTTCTGGTTTGCTACAAAGCATGAGAGTTTATATTTCTTTTCAACTAAACTCATAAAAGTTAATTACAATGAGGCAATGCACTTACAATACTACTGGATCTAACAGGCTATTGTAATAAAAAGTAAATAAAGATTCATGCATTTTAAAGCACATTTAGCTTCACTGATCTAGAAGCAAATTGGGCATGAGAAGATTGCACTGACAGCATTAAAACTGCTGCTGTATTTAAATTGACATCAGTAAAACAGATCTATAAAACAGAAATGTAACTATACACACTACAGATTTTGGGGGCTTCACAATCCTGTGAGTTTTAAAACCTGTTGTATCTTCCAAAAGTTTTGAGCAAAAGGATGAAATAAAAACTATAATTGGATCTAAAACTTTATTTGCATTAAATAAAAACATTTAAATGAGTGCAATTCAAAATTATTCTAATGAGTCATTCTTGCACATAAAAGATTTATTTTGGTTGGGCAACTCTTAATTTCACCAAGCAAACAAGACAGACCCATCCAATTTGATGTCTAACATATGAAAAATAGCTCCCTGATTGGATGCAACACACGAGCTGTGGGTAAACTAGAAAACTATAAGGCCATATGTTCAACAAGTATAATAGGATTTACTCCACTGAAATCATCTGAAGTATTTTAATATTTCCCTTCACCTCTCAGGAACAGGCAGGGCAAAAGTGGACGCTGCCAGTTTCTTCTCCACATTTGTAGAGGCAGCATCCAAGGAAGCACCCTGAGATGCCTGGGTGATGGTTTATGTGGCTTGTGCTTACCTAGAACTGCTTCCATGGTGTGTTTTGGGGTGACACCACACCTCCAGGTGAGCTGTGCAGCTGGGAGTGCTGAAAAAATCTTGCCCCCCACTTATCAAGAGCCCGTGGAGGCTTTAGCTGACCTGCTCTGCTGCTCTCATTGCCACAGAGCTCCTGGCTTTGCCTCACACCCAGCCTCACACCATGCAGACATGATGGGCTCAGCTGACCCCTTGGTGAATTCTGAACATCTCAGACCCTTCCAGAGCTGTGAGGGAGGAGATTCTGGAACAGGTTTCACTGGATAAATCTGAAAAGGGAAAGCAGCCCAGTTTATCAGCTTTTGAAGGAAAGTTTCAAAGTGCATTTGCCTCTTAGGAAGTACCAAGGTGAATGGAGGCTCTGTTTTTTCACACTGCAGTGTTAGGATTTTCTACTTAAAAACTGCTTCTTGCAAGAAAGTTAAGGGGTTTGATTTCATAATAAATTGATCAGAGATCTGTCCTGGCTTTCTGTTGCTACATACTACAGCACACATATTTTTGTCCTCAACTTCCCAAAAGAAGGCAACTGGAAGGAAAGAGGCTCTGGAAAATGGAAGATAAGACTGCAGCAGCCCAGTGTCTTAATGATGCTTGGTAGCAAACAAGGACACAAGAAGTCAGAAAGTTCTTTTCAATCCTGCATTCCTGTGGGATCAGGAAAGTCCCCTTGTGATCTTTGTGATTGCTCTTTCTTATTTGAATTATGTAGCTCAGCACAATATTTTTCTAAGGTGAGTTTGCTTCCTCTATATTTTAAATATTTTTGGCTTCTAATCCAAAGCAATGAAATTAACAAAAAACCCTCAACAGTCTCAGCCGACCCAGAAGAGAGGAGTTCACTCCTTTCACAGCAGGAAAAGCAAAACACAAGTGTCTTAGGGAGAGCCAGTCTCACCAAGCCAACATAAAGAAGTGTTTCATGCCAAACCACATTAAGCAAATGGATGCCCACAAAAGCACCCCTTAGAATCAGGCCCTGCACAGACCAGGAGCACATTTCAGCACTGAGCTGAATGTTCCACACTGTGCAAGTCTGGGTCACCTCAGCTGGACAAATGCCAGCTCATTTCTCTTACCTGAATGTTCCATAAAGCTCCAACAGGAGAGTGCTTTGGGTGGTGGTGCTGAAACCCAAGGAACAGCAGTGCCATGAAAGGAGCTGCACTGCAGTGGCAGAAGAGACTTCCTCAGACTCAGGGAAGAGCAGCAAAACATCTCAGACCCTTCTAGCTGAGGGATGCTGCTGCAGTCATGCCAAGAGCTACAGTCATGACCAGGCAGGAAGAGAGTAAAGAGGTTGGAGCAGATGGAAAATTGCTCTGGAAGAAGTCCTAGGCTCCCTGCATGTCCTGTCAATGTTCCCACTGGCTTTTGCATAGTCAGAATCTCCCCTCATGGATTTTTTAGGAAACCATTCCCCAGGTCCCTTATGCTTACAGTTATTTACCTGTAGCTGATGCCACTGAGCAAAACAGAGGAGCAATCCACCTAGAAAATGAAATCTAAGGTGTTCTGTAGCATTCCTGGTTTTCATTTTTCCATATTTAGGGGGAAAAAATAG
This sequence comes from Hypocryptadius cinnamomeus, assembly GCA_013400635.1. Lineage (NCBI taxonomy): Eukaryota > Metazoa > Chordata > Aves > Passeriformes > Zosteropidae > Hypocryptadius > Hypocryptadius cinnamomeus. The sequence continues at coordinate 83,444 of VYZP01043664.1, forward strand.
AAAGTACTGGATGTGTCCTTTAAATCTCAGAAATAAGGTCTCATGCTCCCATGCAGGTCAGAATAACTGCTTTTGTTCAGGCCTTTCTGCAAGAACCTCTGTCTGTGAGAAAACCTGTCAGACCCTGGGGCAAACATTGAGTCTGCAGTATCCCTTGGCAAGCTGTGAAAATCTGGGCTACAGATTTTCCTGGAAAAGGCCAAGATGAGCTCCCAGTCTGGCAGTGCTGCCACGTGCCGAGGCTGTGGCTCACACACACCTGACCTGCCCAGTGCCAGGCTGGGATGCTGGCACAGCCCCTCACTCCCTGATGTGGAATGTGATGGAGGGTGTGATGGAGGGCACACCTGGAGCCTTTGGGATCTCTGCCCCTCTCTGGAGGGGTGTTATTTATCCAAATCTAACACAATCTGACTCAAAGGGTGTGCAATCTGTACATTTTATTGCAGCCAACAGAGAACAGCCATACAATCTTCTCCATGACAATCTTCTCCATGACTAATCCATTGCAAATTCTCTCATGATGGAAGCTACCAGAAACAGAGGCTGCTGGAAGTGTTTGTGCTCTGCTCATCTGTGCTGGGCTGAGCAGCCTGAGCTCCATGGGCAGCAGCCTCATCCCTGGCAGATCACAGGCTAAAAGCCCCATTAACCCACAGCAGGCAAAGGAGCTGCTTGCTTAACAGCAAGGGGTTTGGAGGAGCAAAAAAAAGCATGTTTACAAATGTGGAATGTTTATTGTTCTTTCATGTTTTCTCCTAGTGCTGGCCGATTGACAAGATCCTCTTGTCAACAGGAACAAACACAGAGGGGACAGTAAAGAATATCTCTGCCTGTTGCAAGAAGCCAGCCAAAGTCAGAGCTGGATGATATACAGGTGGCACAGGGAGAAGAAATAACAAGAAAGAGGCAGGTGGTAAAAAAATTAAATAGCAACTGCTCTGCCTTTTTATCTGACAGCAGAATTTGGTCTTCAGAGTCCTATAAACTAATGCTCCAAAATGTGGATAATGGCTGAGCTCAAATGAGTCACAAGGACCTGGCACAAAACTGCCAGGCCCTACCACAGCAGTAAGCAAGGTGCCATTGAAACTCTCTCTGAAGCTGGCATTGACTTATTCCAAAAATTATCTTTGCACCACAAACCCTCTGCTGCATCACCCAGAGCTCAGCAGCAGAGGAAGCAAGATCAGAGACCTAAGGCAAGGAGTCTTCTGCTTTCCTCTTGGAAACAAGAAAAGGCTTGCCACATGCAAATGGCCCTGAGCAACGCGCAAGGAGTTGTAGGGAGGAGCTCCTGTGTGAGATGGGGCACCCTGGGAGCTCAGGCAGAGCGGCTGGCACCACTGTCAGGGGGACACACTGCGCCCTTTCCTTGGAGGAAGGTGCTTGCTGACTACAGAAAGCAGCTCCTGTTCCCCACAGGCTCCAGAGAGCTACCCAGCTCATGGCTCACACCAGCAAACTGCAGCTCCATGGCCCTGGAGTGGCTCCTGCTGCTTGGACACACTGGATGGAATTTGAACTTCCCAGAAGTGTTACAGGGTTGGAAATTCATTTTCATTCAGCATTAGAATAAATGTGAAAGTTACCAGATTTTTGTGAGAATGGAGTTATATTAAAACCCACATATTTTCAAGACAGAAATTCTACTTTATGGCTTAAAATATAGTCTGATACACCCCAGTGATTATGGTGCTACTGGCTAAAGTTTTAATTTTTTGCAACAGATCACCATAAAGCTGGCAGAATGGGGACTTGGGCTCCACATGCTGCAAAGTACTTCACCAGCAATGAGAATAACCCCAAACCTCTTCCTGCTTCCCAGGAGAAGTGCTGCAGACAGGGATACACTCCCACAGCCTCAATCAAAAGTGCAATTAGACAAAAGCACTCTCAACAGCTTTATTTGCCATGACATGCTCCTTGGGATGCCTCCAGAGCAGCAGCCAGAGAGGGCCCCTAATTTCCCACTTTCCCACAAGACACCACATGGCAAAACAGAGCCCAGGCTCGCATGAGCTGCAGCAGAGCAGCTGCAGGGGAGAGGAGCTGCCCTGGGGAGAGCAGAGGCTTCCAGAGCATCTAGGGAAGAATAACAGCATCCATTTCCAGAAGGAAGGTGCAGAGCAGAGCACCTTGTAGAACATGACCTTCCTGCCCAGAGCTGGGCAGGACAGGACACAACAAAGCTTTGCTGAGAGGCCAGAAGGGACATGTGCACTTTTTATTATTAATAATTTTATTAGTAGTAGCAGTAGTATAGGTTATTAACCCCAGGTCACTCACACTGCCTCAGCTAACACACAGCAGTGCAGGCAAGATTCCAAAACATCCCAGAGGCCAGGGGATAATTGCAGCTGGCTGCACCCAGGAGCTGTAGCCCCAAACACTTGCTCTGACTTTGGCCCCTACACCCTGCACACAGCAAAGAGCCTGGGCCAGGGTTTGGGGTGGCTGCACTCTCACATGGGGTGGGGGAAAGCCTCAATCCATGCTGCCAGACAAACCTGGGGAATTGCTGACAGCAGGGGCTGCCTTGCTGTCCCTCCTGGTGGGGCACAGGGCTCTGAGGATGCAGCTCAGGTGACGCCTGGGGCACTGCCTGCTCCTCTCAGATGTGTATTCTGGTGGTCACATCCTGTAAATTTACCAGCCTGCTAAGGGAAGGACAGACTTGTCCTGAGGGAGAGAAAAGAGCATCCATACTATCCATACAGAAGACTTATGCCAATCTCCATGGAATTTTTTAGGGGGAATTTGCAATTCAAGCCAAGGTTTTACTAAAATCTGAATTTTTATGGGGCTGGTTCTTATTACATTAAAAGTGACAAGCTTTCTAAATCTGTCTGTACAGGTGCAGCATAAAGAGAAAAAACAGCTCAGTTACCAATGAGTACATGACCATCTGCCCAAAGAAGTGATGGCAGGTCAAGTGCTGAACACTGCTATAATTTAATCTACCAGAAGACAGACAGATCTAACACCTGCAGGTGTTAGAAATGAAGAAAAACTGCTTTCCAGAAGATCCAAGTACACTCTGCAGCTCTTCTTGCTCTACCCAAATGTAGAGACACTGTTCAAAAGACAAGTACAAATCCATTTAGTACTTTAACATAAGCAAAATAAACCTCCAAATTGACAACAGTCTGTTTGCAGACAGCAGAGACTTTCCTGACTTGCTTTCCTGAATTTATATTATTTATTTATGGACTGCTCCATTGCTTGCAAGCCTTGTAACCAAAATCCATTCCCAGAAGGAGGAATTCAGCAGAAAGCAAGCCAAGACATAAGCCTGGCCAGGGAAATTTCCCTGTGCCCTTTCCAGAGCAGAACCTCACCATCAGCGCTGTGTTTTGTTTTACACAGCACAGCTGCAGCTCCTCGTGGAGCAGGTGGAGATCACCCTTCTCCAGTTTTATGGGCTGCTCACTTTTGCATCTTTCTCTTTCTCAACCTGGTGAGGACCAAAACTTCAACAGGGATTAGAAAGGTGTGTATGAGGAAGTCACTTCAGTTAAATAAACGTTCCCAGACAAGAGGAGCAATCAGTACAAGTGTTACTGGTGACATTTTACTTCACTGAAAATAAAAACTGCTTTAAGCACCGTGTCTGTATCGTGGGGTACCTGTGCCCACATAAACAGCTTAACTGCATCCATGGTTTTGCACCATTTCTGCCTCCTCTTCATTCCTGGTCAGCCCTCAGAACACCATCAGGGCCAACAAGCTGGTCTGGGGGTTTTTAGCATAACTACTGTAAAAGTGCAACATGCCTATAGAAGAGTGTCTAGCAGACTTTTTAATGAAATTAATTGAGACAAAAGGAAAGAAATGGAAAGGGGTAGAAAACATTCATGTTTATTTGCTAATGTCATATGAAGTATTTATCTCAAAGGAGAATATTGCACTTGAGCCATACACAGCCTGGCTGTCAAAAAAGTCCTGGGGATGGGGCTGCTGCATGGATGAATAAGTGAAATTTCATCAGTTAGGAAAAAAAAAATATATATATCAAGTCCAAATGGCTGCATCTGTCTCATATTGGTGTCATCCTGCAAATATAAAATTTTGCTTCTCATCTTTCATAACAGAAGCATATAAAAATCATGAGGAGATTTTCAGACAACACATCACTAAAACACACACATCAAAATAATGAGAAAGAATAACAAAAGGCTACAATAAGTTAAATTGCTCTGACAATTTTTGAAAGCAATTCTGCTTTAATAAGACTAGTGAGAAGATGACTTTAAAGTACCATAGAGCACTGTGGTCTTTCCTTCAAAGTGCTTTGCACTCCTCAGATAATGACACTTTCCTCACTCATTTGGCTTCCAGTCTTTATTGTCCAACATTAAAAGTATAACAAAACAAAACAATTAAATAAACTAGATAAAAATCCAGATATAAAGTGTAGATAATCTCAGACAAAATCAAAACTGAAATTAAGAGGAAATTTATGTGTGTGGAGGAAATCCAGCTTTCAATATGACAATTAAAAGCTCTGAGTCAAATGTTTTTGAAGAGGGTGATGCAAATATTGGTTTAATAGATTTAATCACTGCTGAGAAAGGAGCAGCACTCCCTCCTCTTGACAGGTATCATCACCCTCTCCAGTGCTGAGCTCTTGTGCTGATTTCAGCCCTTCAGCCTTTGACTCTCACTTGACCAGAAGCCATCAGTTTTCTACCAGTGCAAGCCAAAGCTGTGCAGGTTCCTAATGCTGTTTCCAGCAGGGAATCATCATAGGGTGCCACATTTTCAGAGGCTCTGAAAAATCCTGCAAGTTAACATTTGGCTGCCTCAAGATATTTTACAACCAGGGACCCATATTCAATGAGATACAGAGAGTATCATTTAGTATTCCCCCCTCCTCTCACTCTAAGCACAATTTAAACCTTGAGGAGCAGAAAAGAAGCTGTTCTATGGATTCAGGGCACATCATACAGAGCTTTCTTTCCCAACAGCAACACAGATACACCAGGACTAAATCCCATTTGTCACATCAGGTAAACAGGCAGTTGTTCATGTGGAGAAAATTCAGTAGCAGGACACTCAATATCTCAACTAAAGTTTCCTATGAATCTAATAATCTGGAAAGAGGGTAAATAATGTAGTAGGATTTCAGATTTCACAGAATTATTTAGGTTAGCTGAGGGACAAGAAAGCTGAGGGACTTGAAAGGAGAATAAATGCTGCTGGGTGAGCACAGAGTACAGCAGCTTAAGGATCCTACTGATAGCAAAAGATAAACTCACACTTCCTGTTGGATATAAATTTCAATGCACACACTCCAGGTACAAGGTGTCATTGGAGAGGAAAAAAATAACCCCCTCTCTGAATTTATGACACAGATAGTGTAAGCAGTGTAGGAGTTTCCTTTCACTCACACCCTAGCAGAAGAATAAAATGTAGTGGTTACTTAGCACAAACAGAAACATTACACTTTTAAAACTAACCGGAATAAATAATAATTTCTGAAAGTAATGCAACTGTCAGCTGGAACTTGGTGCATTTAAACCCATGGCCTGATGTGGTGTTTAAAATGCCTGGTCATTTCCAGATACCTGAATGTCACATCAAAGAGCTGAGCTGCACTGCTCCCCCTCTGCAGGGAAACCAGCACCACAGTGCGCCCAAGTGCTCAGCACATCTCTGTCTCCACACCATAATGATGGTAATTATCACTAATAACAATGCTGTGGGTGTAAATCTGCTCTGGCAGCTGGGGCTGATGAATGCTGCATCCAACACCAGCCCCTGGAAGCTGCCTCAGCCCCTGGCTCCACAAGGGAAGGGAGAGCCTGCACTGGGGGTACAGAGGGCTCTGCTGGCCACTCCTTGGCCGCACTCTGGCAACTTGTTGGCAGCTGTGAACCCTCTGCAAGAACCCAGAAAGTTCAGTATCCTCTGCAGCTCAGATCAGCTGAGGAGATTCTCTTGCATTCCTCCACCAGCCCTCTCTTTCCTGCTCAGAAACACATGACACTGTAAACCCACTGCTGCTTGTCCCTGAGTGCTCAGAGGTGAGGAGACAACCTCCACCTGCTCTCTGAAGCTCCATCATGACTGAGATACCTGATGCCCTATCAATATTCTTATAAAAATTAATTTTTAATTAATCAGGCATTTCTTCATTAGTTGAAACACTGTGTACATTTCTCATTTACTCTCCCCAATACATGCTTATTAATTAGCAGACTAATTTGCTTACTTCTTTAGGAACTGCATGCCAGGGAAAATGTTCTCAGTTGTCAAATGCAACTCATCGATTACTGTAAGACACTTAAGACTAATTGATAAATATATCCAAGCCCTGATTAATTGGTGAAAAATCCATCATGCTGCATCCTGCTGTCCTTTCCTTTATAATAAGACTCTTGAATTAATTGGAAACTTGATTTTCCCTTCTTTTAATTAAGAAAACCACCAAAAACCAGAAGTATTTGTGGAGGGTGTCTATTCAATTTTCTGGTTATGCTTGAAGTGAAATCTACTTCATTTACCTTATTAGCCAAAAGTAAGGAAATGAGCCTACTCTGAAATTAGTTACTCTGTCAACTAGAATTTATCTTTGGGGCTGAGAGAGCTGATGTGGAAACTCAGAAGTAATTTCTTCACTCCTATATTTGTTACATGTATTTTTTTTAAGGTTCCTTTCTGATTACATAAATTAAAAGTGACTTCTACAAATCTGGAAGAGATGTGCTGCATACACTTCTCAGTACAGCACATGGCAGCCTTAAAAACAGCCCAGAGTAAGATTATGTAGACTGTATGGAATGAAAAGCTTAAAATATACAGAGTAAAAGTGACTGAACATTCACAGTGATGTTTCCAAGCAGTAACCTTCTCCCTGCTCAGTCCATGGCCATGCACCCCCATTATTCTCACAGGAATTCTGGTGATATAAGAACACTTTCCCCCTCCTTACTTCCAAAATTTGTAGCTTAAATAGTATTTAAAAATTTATTTCACTGGGGTCCTACTGAGATCAATCCACAAGTTCCTCTGAGGCTCATTTTTCCCCCTGTGGAACTTTTCCTCCTCCTCCCCCCACAAAGCCTGGAGGCAACATGCTTTGGTCCAGCACCCAGCAGCCTCCTCATTCCTCAAGGTATTTCCACAAATCTTCCATGAAATTACAACTTTTGCCAAAAAATCTATGTAGTACTGTTTGTCTGTGGAGAAATGTTTGGGCTATCAATAGCCAATGCTGGTTCTCTGGCAAAAAAAGAGGATAATTACAATGCCTCTTGAAATCAGTGATATTTCCTTGCTGCTAAAAGGGTGGCATGCTTTACACCTTTAAACTACCTTAAGTAATCATTTTCTAGGCAGAACAGAAAATCCATTTCTATTAGTTTCCAAAGACCTTGAAAGTATGGATGTAGGAAGACCACTTCCATAAATTCACCTTTTTAGAGTCACTGGCTAGCACAGAATTTATGCAAGTGCAGGTCTGTCACATAATTCAGTATTTATATGCTCCCTTTCAAGCTCCAGGGAGCTGGAGTAAAATGCTAAAAATAAAATACACATGTTGTAATACACACAAGATTTAGAGATGGAACTATTCTGACAGTTCAAAATAAAAGATCTTTGTGCATAAGATCTCCATAGCTAGGCCTGTACCTAAATCACATATTGATTTAACTCACTGTAGACAAGTTATATAAGCTTTGGAATGATGTATGCTTGATCAATGTGTTTTAGAAATTAATCTCTGCCAGACTTACTCATTTAGGCAAGTGAAGAAGTCAGATAAATATCTCTACATTTTACTTTATAGGACAGTAAACCAATTTCTAATCAAATTTGTAAGTAAACAGCATTATTTGTTTCTAAGAAACATCAATATTAAAATACCTTTCCAAGAAAATCTCAAAACAGACTTCAAAAATTTGAAGTTTTATCTATGAAATACACAGATTATAAAATTGACACAAGAGTATACAAACATGATGATCAGAGATACAGAGGAGAACAAAATACTCCTTTGAAATACCCTGGGATGGAGACTCCTAGCACCACACTGAACAAAGGGATCTGGAGTCTGAGCCAGATGAAAGTTAGATGTGTTTGATATTTTACTTCCTTGAAGTGCTAACAGTGGTTCCACACCTGAGTGCAAGAGCGATGCCCCACTGCACTGCAAACACACTGACCCTGATATGGGGAGAAATAAATGCTCACACCTATACAGGCAGGCCTCTGGGTGCTTTAAAAGAGAGCATAATCTCAGGTTAGAGACAGGGAAACTGAGGCACAGAGAGGCAAAGTGACCCCCCGAAAGGCACAAGGCAAGCTGAGGTACAAATGCCAGGAGTGAAGGCTTTTATCTGAATGCAAGATCTACTCGTGCAAACCTTTCTGATCCACATTTTTGCTCAAATCCCGCTGATCGTAGCAGTGGGAGCTCAAGGACAGATCCTGACCCGGCTTACAGCTGGGTAGCTCATGAACAATGAGCACTCTCCTCAGCTTTTCTGTGAGCTTTTCTGTCCTAGCTCAGTTTTGGGCAACCCAACCCAAAGGTAAAAAGCTGCCTCGCTGTCTCAGACTCTCCTGGTGGCCCCAGCAGCAAGAACCCCCAGTGTGACATTATCCACAGGTCACTCCTGGCACTGTGAACACCAGCTCTGCTCCCTGCAGAGCATGAACCTCAGCACAGAGCCACAACCAAGGACACACTGACACGCCCCAAGCCACCAGCACAGGGACAATCAGGCACAGCAGGCTGCTGCAGCCTCAGGGACCCCCTGCAAAAGCAAATATTCAAACTAGGAGGGAAGGCACTTACCGTACAGGACTGCAATGAGCGACACGGGCATGACCAGGATACCCACCAGCATGTCTGCTACTGCCAGCGACATCAGGAAGAAGTTTGTGGCATTCTGCAACTTCTTCTCCAAGGACACAGCCATAATTACCAGTATGTTCCCCCCAATGGTCAGCAGGATGACAACCAGGATCAGGAGGGCCGGCCAATTCTTCTCCCTCACGGACATCCGAGTGACTTCGCCCTTCTCAGAGGTGTTCAGAGGATCAGATGTAGGCAAACTCTGGTTCAGAGTCAAATTGCTGCTTAAGGACCAAGCCATCAGACCACCATGCAAACTAAAATCCAGTGTAACAGACACTGTTGTTAAGCTGAGCAATATTCCAGCGCTACTTAAAGTGCTCATTGTCTGGGGCTGGTTGCTCTGTCTCTTAGCCGTGCCTCAGGGACGATCCCTTTTCCAAACTCCAGGTCCAAGGCAGATGCCGAACATCACAAAACCTGAGCCAGAAAATCATTTGATCTTCCATAGTGAAGCAGACCTTACAGAAGTTAGAGTGGAGCTCTTCTGCTTTCCTTGGGTGTGGTAGAGGATGACCATTGACCACCAACCTCAAGGCAAAGGAGACTTTGCAATCTCCAGCTGGTTTCCAAGTTCACCATTCTGAAAAGTAAAGGAAAGGGATATTCTTCACTGAAACCACAGTAAACACAACACCTTCTTTACTCCCCACACAACTGACATCCTTTTTCTTCCCCTTCCTGCTGCTAGGACATTCTCCAGACTGCAAGCAACTTATCTGAAGGGTACAGACTATGCCTACGATCATGGGGGAGAGAGGCAGGGAATCACATCAGTGTGCTCTGGCTGGTTAAAAGCTGATTATCACTAATTAAATGTTTTGTGAAACCTGCAAAAGCAAGTCTGAAGAGCAAAATATGTTTCAATTGATATCCACTTCACAGATACTCTGCTGCTGTGTAAAATAGTAATTGCACAAAATTCCAGTGAATCCAGATAGCGCAGCCAAGCACAGGGTAATCCATCACCTTAAATGGAAGGGTTTGGATATATTTTACATATTCTGAGATAAAATGAAAGTGTTGTAAAAACCCCCAGATCTTAATGATTAACTCTCCTACAATAACAAATACTGTAGTTCAGTTTCTATTGGGAAATGAATGGTGGATAAGATGCAATATTATTAGGCAACATTGTATGATCCTTCTGGAACAAACAGACAACAAAGAGTTAAGAGAAGAGAAAGGACAAACTTTCATAAAAGCTGAGCACTTATTTCTGCTTTTCATCTGTTTTTGTGCCACTGTTTCCTGCTGATCATGAGCCCCCAGCCAGGCCAGCAAGCCTGATCCCAGCAGTGTGCTGCTCAGGACTACTGTCCCTACAGCCTCATCCCACACACAGCGGGGTCAGATTTCCCCACAGCATCTCACATGGTTTGTGCTGCCTCACAAAGGAGCTGACAGTGAGGGCAAGGCTGATTACCACCCCTGACTGCCCATGTCACACAGGCCAGAGAACATCATGCTGCTGCTTCTGAGGTCCTTCAGCCTCATGCATTGGGCTAATTCAGTAAATTAAATGTACTCCTGACTTCAGGCACATGCTGCAGCCACTGAAGCTAAGGGCATGTATTCCCAGTCCCGGTTAAATCAACTCAGTAATTCTGACTGCCAGTCCTGTACAAGTGATGAGAAGCAGCAGCTTTGCTTTGCACTTCCACAGCACTGGGGTGAAGCTCCTGACAGCCACGTGCAGCACAGGGCTGGGAGCACAGGAGGAAAGCGCTTATTTGAGCAGGGGTATGGAAGTGCACCAGTAAGCAGAATAAAATCAACAGCAGGCAGCTTCATTTGAGCACATCCTCAACTTTTTGTGCAGCCCACAGGAAAAGGGCTGTTCTATCACTGTTAAATAAATAACAAAATAAAAGCCAGATTTTATGTGTTGAATGCAATGTGGCACACATCTGACACAGCAACCCAGGTATCAAAAGCTAGATGCAATTCATGAGATTACATTAGATTTCATTCAAATAGGAAGTGCTCAGAATCCTATAATAAAATGTTTAACATTCATGAAGGTTTTGGAACCTTGTTAATGGGCTTTGTGCACAAAAATATTTCTTAAATGAGCAGTTTATACAATGAACCCAGATTTGCTTCTGCATTGTAGTTAATTGCTCCCAGAGGGTCTTTAAACCTCATATTTAGGAAGAAGTTTTGCACAGCACAGAAAATAATTTTGCAGCTTTACATGCAGATGAATGAACAAGTGGTCACTGGACCGTTTATTTTTTCCAACTTAGCTGGTCTCAAAAACAAAAGAAAGGTCTCTAGAAAGTTTCTAAATAACTTCAGAATATTTTTTCCAAAACGCAGCTTTTAATTGAAAGCTGTGCTAACAATTTTCCAAATCATCTTTCCTCATTGAAGGAAACTGGCAGCCAAAGGATCATAGACAGGACATGACTTAACTCTAGATCATGAAAACAAACCAACAACCCCCAAACAAAACCACACCACAAAAAACAACTCCAAGATAAGGCTTCTGAATTAAAAGTGTCTATTTTTATCACTGCTCAGGTCTGTATACTGAAATGGTGAGTAGAGTCATTCTCTCCTTCATTTTACATATTCAGTTTGAAAAATCATGTGGGAATTTGATTACAGGAATGCTCAAGCCTGGGCTCCACCTTCAGAATTAAATGTTCTATTGCTTTGCTAATATTCTTGTTATTATTTTACACAGATCCTGGCATGAAGTCATCAGTTTTCCTTTTCACTGCATCCCTCAGTCTCCTCAAGGTAAAACTTTGTGACTAATTCCTTCAGCTACAGCGTTCTAAGCACACCACTGTACCAGAAAAATAATTCACAATTTATTCATGGATTCTGCATTTATTTAAGAACCATCTCCATAATTTTAAACTGAAACATGGGCCCATCACAGATTTTTTTCCCAATAGCTAACATCAAAGTATACATATTGAATTTTGTGGTCAATCATCAATTCCAGTTCAATCTACTACTGACAGTCCTTAAAATTATAATTTAAACATTCAGCAAAGCCAAATGCTTTTCTATGCCACTCTTGTTTTTTGATAAAGTAAAATAATGATTTCTTTTGGCACATTCTTTCCTTTCACTCTTTAAGTCCAGTTTAAAATAAACTGAAGGTAGAAAATGATTTTTGTCTATCAAGAAACACATGAATTATGTAAAGCAGAGGTTGGTGTGCTGGAGTTTTTGGATATTCCAGAAGGTTAAGTTGGAGTGAAACAGAGGCTACAATGGTTAAGAGCCTGTACTGGTGGGGCACTGAGGGAGGGCGCACATGCCTTTGGGACTATTTATCACCACTACACTTGCTAAAAGGAAAAAACCCAAACCTTTCTTGGAATAAACACAATTACTTTTTCCTTTGAATTAAATGCATTCATCTTTAGTTGTTTTACTCTTCAAAGCTCAGAGCACGATTTCCTGGAGAGAGGCAGCTGCCTGCTGAGACTGGAGATGTTCCCTAGCCCTCAAGCAGGATCCTGCTCTCCTGGACACTGCAGAGCTCCTGAGCCCTTGTGAATCACTGAGGGAACCTCTGGATGTTAACAACATGTGTCTGAAATTGGGTAAAAAATCAAGGATTGTCAGCTTAGCCCAAAAAAACAACCCGAGTTTCAGGCAGACTGAGGTAATACATTAATGTATTCATGGTGAGTCTTGCTGTTAAAAAAACCCAGAAGTACTTAATGATCAAAAGTGATGGCTTTCAGTAATTCCCACCCCACAAAAAAACCCCAAAACCATCCAATGGCATCACGGGTACAAAGGGCATATGCAAGAGAGATTTTCTCCTGCCGAACCATTGGCAGTGTCCAGCTCTCCAAGTCACATTCACATCTCCCCAGTTACCAGATGAAAGCCAATGAGCTGATAAAGAACAAAGATTTTTAAATAAAAAGTTTTTCCTTCAGCATTGACTCTGATGGTAGACCTACATCAGGGAAAAAATAAATCTGAAGTCAACTAAACTGAACTGTAAGTACTGCAATTTTTGACAGGAAAACAGTTGCAGATAGTTCACAACTATCTGAGCCAGATAGTCAGATGACATAAATTTTTATAGCTCCATGAAGCCCTTTCAAAATGGCAAATAATTTAAAATTATATAATAGAATACACAATTTATGTTCAGGAAGGCAGATTTAAGGCTTCATTCTTCACTCTAAACCCTGCATCTCTGGCTATTTCCATCTTTATTTTTTTTTTAATCCATTGCAAATTTAATTTTCACTTTTTTTGGAACAGAAGGTTGCTTTAAAATACAGATTTTCATGGCAAACTTACAAAGGGCCATTTTCCTTTTAGAGGTTCAATAAAGTCATATCTTTATATTAAGAGAAGTCTATATTTTGGGCAGTTGGAACTCATCTTTCTCCTTTTTGTAGCAGCACTAGGACACATCCCTATTTCTGTGCAGTTCTATTTTTAAACAGTGTGTGAGAATGCTGCAAGTCCAATGGAGATGACCAGGGTGATGTGGGAGGAAGCACATTAAATGCTGGGTTTGGTTCAGCCCAGAGAAAAAGCCATGAACAGGGATGTCTTTGCTGCCTACATCAACCTGCTGGTACTTACAGAGGAAACAGGAGAATTCCAAAAGCTGGGCAGCAAAACAAGAAGCAACTGTGACAGTGACAGATCTAAGGAAATGGTGTATGAAGTAGGAAAAAAAGGAGATAAATCTCAGTGCAGGTGGTCAGACAAGTGGGACACAGAGCCTGTGGGATCTCCATCCTTGCAGAAGCTCAGAACACAGCTGGAATCTACCCCCAACCAACCCATCTAACCTGGAAGTCAATTCTTCCTTGAGCATCTTGAGGTTGCACTGGAGACCTTCAAAAAGTCCCTTTCAGGTTAAATTATTCTATAATTGGATCAGAATTGTGCTTCTGAGCAAAGCTGTCCAGCATGGGGATGCTTTTGAGCTCCTACCCTTGGATACACCCGCTGTGCTCAAGCTCAGGATCACACCAGCACATCCTCTCTCCTTCAGTTTCCCCAAGGCCAGAAATAAAAGTGTGTGGCCAGGTGGGAAAACAGAGCTGTGAAACAAAGGGAAGACAAATCCAGTGTGCCTGGTGTGGGATTCAGGGCCCCACAGCTGCCCCAGCTCACAGCAGAGAGAGGCACACATTGCCATGATATTTTATGAAAAATCCTTTCCATAGGATTTTTCTCCTGAGAAAGCTGAGGAGCCTCAGGAAAGAAATGCAAACAATTAATTATCTGCTGCTGTGGAATGCAACAGGTGCATCTGTGATTGGTGAATGCTGGTTGTTTCTAATTAATGGCCAATCACAGTCAGCTGGCTTGGACTCTCTGCGAGTCATGAGCTTTTGTTATTCATTCCGTTCTATTCCTTTCCAGCCTTCCATGAATCCTTTTCTCTCTATTCTTTTTAGTATAGCTTTAGTATAGCATTTTAATATAATATATATCATAATATAATAAATCAGCCTTCTGAAACATGGAGTCAAGATTCAGTTCTCTTCACTCGTCCTGGCACCCTCGAGCATCACCACAGGCACACACCAGAGCCAGCTCCTCACCTTCCCCACCTGCTCAGGCCACCCGTGTCTGAGGATCCTACATCTCAAGCATTCTCTGAGAAGTGGCAGTTTTGGAGAGCCCCAACTCATTCTAGTCACTTGGCAGCATCAGGAAATCTCCTTTCTTTTGGAAGCAATGCCTCCACTGCCACCACCGAGGCAGCGTTTTCACAGTCACTGCAGCAGGGAAGGAAAAGTCAAACCCCAGTGATTATTCTGTAGATACCCACTGCAAAGTTAACTGAAGTTGCAATCTAGAGAAGTGGTTATGCCTAATTTGACTATTTTCCTGAGCTACTCTTGAACTTGGGAACTTATTATTAGCACTTTATTTTGAGATTTTCTTTCCAAGGAAGAATTTGATACATCCTCTTCTGTTTTGCAAGAAATTCTGGAATTTTTCCCAATAGGTATTGGAGATAAATCAGTGTAAAAAACACTAAATAAAACCTTAGGGAAACCTCCCCAAACACAGCTTTTTACCAGTCTTTTTTAATTCTGACACAGAAAATAACTATTTAATTACTTGCAAATTAAAAAAAGAGTATTTCATTTTTTCACAGCAAGAGGAAAACGGATTTGCTCAGATACGAGCTCAAGCAGTGATATTTTGTAGGGTCATAATAATGAATCACTACCATTCTGTCCAAAAGCAAATAGCATCAATTTTCCTCTCTGTATCTTCCCTCACACTGAGTCAGAAAGGCATTAATTTCTTTTCCAGACATTTCAAGGCAATACAAACACAGAGAGATCTTAATCTACCTTCTGGCTGTAAGACCAGCATCCTTTTTTATCTTCCCTTTGTGGAAGAGCACCTGGGAACCTCACAAGAAGATGTAGCTACTCTGCCACTCCCTGCAATGATAAACTTGCTCTCTTGGCTCAGACACGCAGAAACACCACAATAGAATAAATCTGAATCTCATCACACACTGTTCTAACTTCTTGGAATGATTATACCCTAGTTGTTCATATTTTCTATGGGTAGATATAATTCCAACCTGCCTCTCTGGTTTTTTGTTTCTTTTTTTTTTAAATACACATGTCCCCAGTGGCTGAAATTCGAAGCACATGTTAACTCTCTGCAGTTAGTGCATTTATCATGGCAGCCCTGACCCTGCCTTCCTGTTGCTTCAATAAATCACATTATTCATGAATCTGGATCATGGAAAGTCCTATTGAATGCAATCAAACCCACATTCCTGGACTGGTAACTGCACTATTTGTACAGCTGTGCTCCTGAAGTTCTTACTGAGCTTGACCAGCCCCACAGTCTGAATTGGCTATAACCTCAATTTGAGCCCTGCCTCGAATTTCTGAGGACCAGCTGGAACACAAGGGACATTTATCTCCTGCCAAACTTTTATACCCTTAATGCACCAGTAATGTGGGTATTTGCTCCCTGGCACATGGAGCTTTGAGAGTCCCCAGGATTCCCAAGGCAGCTCTTGTGGTTGTAAGGACCTGGCTTCTGCCTCCACTGCAGTGACTTTCCCTCTGTCCCTTTTAATTCAGCTGCACAACATGGCAAACATCAAGTGTGGCACTGGTGGAAAAATCCTGTGTGCTAGCTTTTTTACACTCAGCTTTTCAGGGTTCCTGTAGTAAACTACTGTTAAACTTCTTCTTACTCTTTCTAAACTTTCTTTCTCTTCTAGAAAACCAATTTTTCTTCTTCTCTCAGATGTTTTACATGGCAGCTCTTTGTTTACATCATTAAAGTCTGGAAGTGAGCACTTATCCAAAATGAAACATAATAAACCAAAGCAACAAAAACACTTGCTTAGCTTTCTTTAGCAAACTTTTATTTCAAGTTTTAAAGTCAGACCTATTTCAAAACCAGAAGACTCCACAATTTTCAGCAGTTTCTGATGTACAGCGCTCTATCCCATGTGTGGTCGAATAACTTCATAGCTGTAAGTGTAACCACAGCAAAACACACCCAAATACGTACACACCTCTAAATAAAAAATAATCATCAAGTGATTTACATTCAAGTCATGTTTTAGGGGAAATACCACACCCAGTATCTCTGGGGCTGGCATTCTTTAATGACTGAGCATGGTTTGCAGCAGTAACAGAGAGCAGCAGCAGCGTGGCCAGGAGCAGGTGAGCAGCTGTGAGTCACAGCCTGGCACACACTGAGCACACCCACCCCTGCTTGGGGAGTGCTGCTGACTCACTCTTTACTTGGTAAGTCACATTTCTTAATCAAGCAAGAAATCCCTTGATGTTTCTCTCTGAGCTTTCTCTTCATTCCAGCTCTCCGTGCCCTCTGATATCACACCACAGGACCCCTCATTTTCCAGTGAACACAAATTTCTGATGCTGTGACATGGTGCTCACCCTGCACCTCATCCCACACGAGATCCAGGGGAAAATCTCCCCTTTTCCTTTGTTTGTGGCCCTGAGCTCGGGCACTCTGAGCCCGGGTGCCCCTGCACAGCCTGGTACATCACCAGCTCAGGGCTGCTCACATGGGGTTCACACACCTCAAACAGCTTCTCCCCCAAATCTGTTTTCCCAGTGAGCACCTCAGCCTGCACAACTCTCTAATTCAAGGCTCAGGGAGTGATTTTTTAATAGAGGTCTCTTCCCTGCTGTGGTGGTGCACTCTTAATATAGGTTACAGAGTGCCTCTCCTGTTGTCATTGCTGTCCAAATGTCTTTAAAAAGAATAAATTACAACATCAAATAAGCCAAGGAAAAGGAAAACAAAGCTCAAAGCGTAATAAAAAGTGTGCCTAATGAACCTACAAATGGCTTAGGGCTTTTACTGTAATAGCTTAATTAAATATGTGTTTTCACATACCTGTGCAGTGTCAGAGAAAGGATTATTGAAACATTCATAAGTTAATTGACTTATCTTTATCTCATGCATAGCAACAGTTGATACAATAATTACATAGAAAATGTAGCTACTCATAGGGGGTTTTCCCTTTTATTTTTCTTTTTTTTTTTTTTTTTCTCTTGGGAAACTGACCCATATCAACCCAAGAGGGAATGGCTGACAGTATAAATTCAAAAAGCCAATACTTTTCTGATGCAAGCATATTATATATGTATAACTGGATATCCTGATAAATCTGTTTTCAGGGAAACTCTTAATGAAAGTAGGTAGAAAATAAAACTCTTAAAAACTGGTATTAAAAAAAACCAGGAAAAGGACAAAGAATATAAGACTGAAACAGTTACAGCAACTGGTCTTCATTTAAAGATAGAAAATTATCCACACAATTATAAATTTCTTAATTTGACCTTAACCAGGCATAAATTCAGAACAGATTTAAAAGGAAAATTTGAGACACAAAAATGTGTGGAAAGTGCTGTAGAAGGCAACATGAGTTTCCCAGATGTACATTGTAAGTCTTGGCTTGGTGTCTTGGGATTTTGTTCATCTATTCTGTAACACTCCATTCTTTAGGAAAATAAAATTAAAAAAAAATAATAATAGAAAAGGCAGTGTCTCTAACTCACACTTCATTAAACCATTTGATATGGTGTCACCAGGGAAGTTATTATGTAAACTCCAGAGAACAAATGAACAGAGCAATTGTGAAGTTGCCACGGTATTGGCTACAAAGGAGATGAAAATGGATTAGACTGAAAAAACAAACTCTGGTCAGGAAGTAAGGTGTCTGTTGAGGTTGGTGAGGTTTGATCTTGATAGTAAATTGGGGCTTTTTCATTTGTTTGTTTTATTAATGCTGCCTGACCAAAACATTTACTTTGAGAACTAAATACATTGATAATTCTAAACCAAGATTCAGCACCCACATCAGTAAAGGCTGGAATGTAACACAGAAAAATCAGAATGACTGAGGGCTGAACAAATCAAATAATAATGAAATATGATAACACAAGCCATGAAAAACTAAAATAATTTGGCTGTAAACTATGAGTTTATCAGTTGGAAACAAAGAAAATTACTTCAGCATCTGAGCCATATGCAGGCACAAGTGGGACATGAAAGAGACAAATATAAGGCAAGCTATAGATATAGCAAGCAAAGGATTTCTGTATGCTCCATCACTCCAAAAGCATACAAATACCTGCCTCCACCCCCATCACACATTGACTGTTTGATGCCATAAGAGGCCACTTTAATCTGGATGCCTTATTCCAGATAAATTCTGCATTGTGATGCTGCTCACAGACCAAGCTAGGGGACATCTCTGAGCTCTTACACTATAGTAAATCACAAGTATTTTCAATTAAATGACAACGCCCAGGGGGCCAGACAGAGCTCAGCATAGTCACTCTTGATTTGCACTAGAAAACAGGCCAATTGTGTTGAAACATCCTCAATGTGATTAGAAGCAGACTCTTTATTTAGGGAAATAATTAAATTTTCAAAGCATTTGACAATTTTAATAGACATAATCTATGAATAAGTCAGGGTGTGTAATATGCCTGGAGCAGGAAGAAAAAGGCTCATTAACTTTGAGAGAATAGACAGATGGGCAATGTTGGGGTAGGGCTCTGACAGCTCCCAAATTATGTAAGCAGAGGAGTGAGGAGTCGGGCGCATGTGTGCAGGAGGCATTTCCATGGGAGCAAATTGCACTGACACAAACTGTCATCCCTGACATCAATATATGAGTCAGGGAAAATGAAGTGAAGGAGACAAAACATAATTGAAAATACTTCATTTTCCAGCACGACGTGAAAGGCAAAGGAGGTCTGTAAAAGCTGATGTAATTTGGATTAAGCTGCTTCTCCGGATGAGCGTACACACGGAAGAAGGATTTTGTACAATTCGGATTCTGCCCCAGCTCAGGTGTGCTGAAGCTGCAGCAGAGGGAGCAGTCCTGAGGTGCTGAAAAGAGCAGGCAGGTGCTTGGCTGTATTTAACAAAATGGTTAGGACCACTGAGAACATGGAAATAGGAGAGAATCTGCAGACAAATTCAGCAACAGAACAACGGAAAAAATATGACGGTTAAAGGCTAACAAAGAAATGTAAAAGACAACCTCCAGTTTCAGTGACAGTCTAAGAAGGAATACTCGCATTTAGAAATTCAAAGAGGATCCAAAGCAGCCACTTACTTTTTAAAAGAAATATTCTTCCTACATTTACCTAAAATGTGGATGAAATCCCTCAGGTGCACCAGCAGTGCTTTCCAGACAGGCAGTGGGTGCTGCTGTGTGGGGTCAGAGACCCAAGAGAAGCTGTCCCCATGTAAGCAATGGTGCCAGGGGACCAGGCTCTCCTTCCAGGGGTCACACCAGCACAGTTACATCAAAGGAAGGGCACCAAATACACTTTTATTCAGCCCCACAGAGGAAAGATAACGAAACTATCATAGCAATTTATATATGAATCAGGTAGTGTCTGCATTTTAATGGCTGAAACAAAGACAGCTGAACTCTAATGGTGTCGATTTTCTCCTGTAAGTGATTACTAAATTGCTTCCACTTTGTCAGCAACCTAATATCTCTGTGAACAGCTCAGAGTTAAGGAAGTGACAAACCACCAATTGTCAAGTGGAGAAAAACAACACACATCCACATACACTGAAAGTAGGCTTGAAAGAGAAACACTTCTGTTCCTCTGGAAACAGCAAGCCTTTCACACAAGGGAAATATTCCATCAGAAACAACCGGGCAGGTCCATCACTCCTGGCTTCTGATCTCCAACAAATTCACTATCACCACAAACCAAAATAATTTGGGTGCTGGCGCTATTGATTATAAGTGAATGAGAGTTTTGCTGTGTCCAGTGAGTGCAGCAAAAGCGTGTTTGAAGGCAACATCTGAAGTCTTTGAGCAAGGAGTGTGTCCCTTTCTTGCCAAAGTTCAAACACGGGAACAGTTTGAGACAGAAATTGCTTTAGTAGAATTTGCAGAAGTACAACTACAGCACACAGCAAGCACTGCACAGAGAGACATCAAATGAGGTTGGGGAGCCAGGGAATCAGCAGCAGAGATATCTCTCTGAGCACTGAGCCCACTCATTACCTGTCTGGTCAGTGTGGGGGTGAGGATCACAGCACCCCAGCCAGGCTGTGCCTGGGGCTCAGCTCTGCCCGTGCTGAGCTGCACCAAGGGGAGTTTGGGATTCCCAGTGCACACACGCCTTGTGACAAATAGATACAACTTCTCTGCAGGCTGGGTTAATTAATTACACTGACCTGTTGATCTAGTAGCAAACAGGAAAGCCAAGAAGCAAAAGCCCAAAGCCCTGACTCCTGTATTGCTACCATTCTTTTGCCCATTTGCTGCACCTTACAGACAAAGGGAGGTCTTGTCCCCTGTGTCAGCCAGCTTGGAACAGTTGCAGAAATAGGGCCGGGGTATATTTGTGCAATAACACAAACACCTCATGAGCTCTGTGTCAGTAAATTGTATCCTACATTTTCATTTTCCAAAACCACTACCAATACAAAAAAATGATCATAGGAATAGCTAAAGTAACAATATTTTAAGCAGCTTTACACCAGGCAGTGTAACCTTTACAAACACACTTTGATAAATAGTAGTAGTCTAAAATGGAAACAATTATGTTACTTCCATTAATTAGCAGGCAATAAAATACTTCCCTGTGCTGGTAACCTAACAAATATCATCATGTAATTACAAAATTACACTGGCAATGTTTTTCTCCCACACACATCTGACCCTCAGAGAAGATTTGTTTATAAAGGGAAAAAAAGTAGCCAACACTTTTTTCAGATCCCAGTTTTATTAAGCTAAAGCTGCCCAAATAGAAATTAGAAGTAGTAACTACTCAGTGAGGTTGAAATCAGCTTCATCCACACAGGTCAACAGGAGCATGTCCCAGCCTGTTGATGTTGGGAATGTGTTTGTGGGGCTGAAATTGTGCCCTTCAGTCCAGGGGACATGGCACAACACCCTGCTGACACCACTCCTTGCTGTCTCCTTAACAACTGAGAAGAAGAATCTCTGGACCATCATCTGGTTATGTGTGAGGTGCATGGCTTTGAACTCGTGCCTGTAGCTTACAGGGCCTTTAGTGAATTGTCTCAGGAAATCCCAGAAGTGAAAACAAATTCACGCCTTTGATATGTGCCCCTTCCTTAAGGCTGGAGAAGGTGGGATGCAGAAGCCCACACAGGGCTACAGGAATATCTGAACTTTACTGCAGGAAAATTGTGTGCCACAAGCCAGGATACCAGTTACAGAGTTCAGGTTTCCCTGAGATTGCCCCAGGCAGAACGCTCTGCTCCAAATTATAACAGACCTCTCAATGTCCTTAAAAATAGTATCTTACTCCAGCACTTTGTTCTGCAAGTCTGAGCTGTTAGAAAGCCAAGGAGCTCAGTGCAGACACTGACACAAAACAGGAGGATGTTCTGTGATGGAAAACCCCTTTGGGCAAGAACATCATCAAGTGGTGCATACCAAAAACTGCTGGTGGTGATGTGCTACTGCACAACACTTCGCAAGAGCTTCAAAGAAAGCAAGAAGATCGGGCAAAACAGACACAGGAACATTATTTCAGAGCATTTCTAGAACCTGGGAACAGCCATCATTGCACCAGAAAGGAGGACTGGATGAAGGCACACATGTTCACCAAAGTGGGGAGCACCATATAAGCTGTTAAAACCTCAGGGATGGATCAGGCAAGTAGCTGTGATGCCTCAGGTTTTAGCTTTTATATTTTTCACATTCTGTACTGCTTTAGTGTGTACTTTTGAGCTTCATCTTGAGGCTCTCTTCAAAGAGTAGGGAGACAAAACAATTCCTGCTCTAGCTGGGGACCAAAGACAAATGATCCAAATCTCAGGCCCAAGAGTGTAAACAACATAGGCTGAAGAAAGAAAAACAAGAAGGATGGGACTTCATGGGCTGGAGCTGTAATTGGACAATTAACTCCAATTGGCAAATGGAGCAGAACTTAGAAAAGTGAGAGACCCTCGTGAGAGCTCGTGCATTTTGTGACCATTTTGGTTCATCTTGGGTGCAGCCCTGGCTGGGCTCTTGTGCTGCCCCAGGTGCATCCATTGAGGCCTTTTAATAAATCCCTACTTTATTCTTTAGCTCCCTCTAGCCTCTGCTCTAGGTCAGCCTTCACAAGGCATCACAGCCATTAAACATAGTGGGTACCAATACCAGTTTACAGCTTGTGAGCAAAACTGAACATTTTGAACCTATCTGCAGTCTCAGTGTTTATCTGTGGCTGTGAGAGCTGTTGAGATGGAGGATGTTAGAAACCAAACATCTCTGAAACACTGGAGAAGGTCACCTATGCACAGCTGAAGCAAACCAAGAAATCCAGTTGCAGCAGTTTGTATCAACCAAAAACAAGTATGGGACACGAGGGAATTCTGTTTGAGCTGATGGCAAGCACAAATTAAGACATGTTACCTTAAATCTCTTTCATTACTGCCCAGTTGTGAGACTTTACATTTGCTGACAACCAAGGGATGCTGCAAGTATTATCACCAGTGCATACACTGACCTAAGGCACAGAAACTTCACCAAATGCAGGGACCTGAGCCCCACAAAACCTGCAGACAACTCTGTCCTGGGCAGAGAGAAGCTCTGAAAGTAAAGAAACATTAACTTAATCCTGCTTTCTCTTCCCCAGCAAAGCTGTGTGGGAGGACAGACATTGTTCAAGCAAAGAACCAAGGATGAAAGCCAAAAAAACCCACTATCAAAACCTAGAGATTGCAACTTCATTGAGGATTCATAAGGCATAACAATACCAAACAAAAGTTTTTTCTCTTTGATGCTTCTATAGCATTAAACTCATTTAGAAAACTGAAGCAGATTATACTTCGTGCTTTCCAGATAAAAGCACTATTGTAGTCATTTGGATGCAGAAGGGCTTTACTCTGCCAACAATACCATCCTCATGTTGCAGAGCAGAAGCCCTGAAACACCAGCCCCAGCTCTGAATGAGAGCACAGGGCTCATTCAGAACCCAGGGGCTGCACTCCCCACCCAGAGCCTGCCCCCAGCTCTGATATCTGCTGCTCTGGAGGGTGAGACAAAGCCACCCACCCTGACAGCTCAGGGACAGGGTCCCTTCTCACCCTGCTCCGGAAGGGCTGCACAGCAACAGCTACAGGTGCAGCTGGGAGGGCAGGCTGGAAAAAGCTGGAAAAACAAGATTTATTCCTTGAGAACTAGAGTTTTTTTGGTGGCCTGCTTGTTAAAATACTACACTTCTTTAAAAATATAAGAATAAAGACCAAGGGAAAGCAAGAGCTTACATCAAAGCCAAATGCTCCATTCTGCCTTCCCCCAGGAGGGAAACAGAGATAGCCCCTCAGACATCTGAGTCTTAACACATAAGAGGAAAAACACAGAATAAGCTGTTTTTACAGAAATGACTGAAATACAGGACAAGGCTGAATTTTAATCACAAATTTATTTTTTAAAGATTATAAGGAATTCTTGTAAACAACTTAAAAAACTTCTTGCTCCCACTTGCTACTATTTAATACCAAATTATCCAAATGATTTTTTTTTACTTCCTTTCTTTTAAGCTGCAAAAGCACAGACCAGCTATGAGAAGTAATGGCAGTGTGACTTATTCCATCCCTGCTTTCATATCACTTTGGGAAAAATGAAACAGTACTGCAAACTGCCATAGGTTTTCCTTGCAAGACTTTTAATGTCTTGGGTTTTTAAATTCCAGTCCTTTGAGACAGAAGGTCTCAGGGCTGCAGACAAAACAAGAAAAATACGCCTCCTAAAGGCTTCAGAAACAGAAAGCAAAAATATATATAAAAGCAGGGTGTGTTGTCTTCTGAATTTTCTGATCTTGGGCACTTGGCTCACGTTTCTTAAAGTTATCTTAAGGCCAGTGACTTTGCACTCAACAACTTCAATGAGAGATTTTTTTTAAAGCTCCACATCCAGAACACTTTTTTTTTTTTTTTTTAATATTTAAAAAGTATAACAGAAACCTTATATGAGCCAAAGTCCACAGAGCCTGAGTAAAACCACAGGTTATACCTCCTAGAAGAGGAATGTGTTTGATCTTTCACCAGCCTTTTGCCTACAGATGTTGTGTCAGCAGTCAGCTGAACATTTCCTTACTAGTGAGATCACCTCAGATTAGAACCATTCTGGAGAATAAATTAATCTCTGCTGTCAGCATCACAACAGAAATCAAAGAAGCCAAAATAAAAATTAGAGACACACAGAAAAAAAGTGAACCCCCAGACCTAACCTGTATTTTGGGACCACCAATGCTGCACTGACAAATAACAGCACTGCACTATTTCACCCCAACAGGCACCTCCCTGACCACACTTCACCAGAGGTGAACTCCTGATTGCATGGTTATTTTTCTGACATTCTTTGTGAAGTCAGAAAATAGGAGGACCTCAATGATACAAACTGTACCCAAAGAATACATGAGCAAAGATATAATCCTGAAGAATTCTGGACAAGACAAGGACTTGAGAGAATTCAACAAATATTTTCTTATATAAATAATATTTAGAAAATTTCTTTATCGATACAGGTAAAAAGAAGCACGTTTGCTGTGGTGTACCTCACACAGAGCCATCAAAAGCAAAGCCATACATACCCCTGTGTGCCTGGTGTGCTGATTTTTATGAGCTTTAGCCTGGTTTTTGAGTAACAACAGCTGTGCACTTCACCACCTTCCTCTCCTCCTGCCATGCTTCAACGTGCCTCTCTTGCAGAGCTGATACAGTGATAGCAACAAACTACCAGGGAATTCCTGAATTCTTCCACTCCTCCTACCAGGATAGCCATCATTTTATGAGTTGGTTTGTTGGTTGGTTTTTTCCCCATTTGATGCTTTTGAGGTTTTTCACAGAATACCAAGCTCTGCACTGTGTTTTGTGATCTGAGAACAGAGCCTGCCTGCCCTACCAGAACACTTTGCCATGTCAAACTAAGATTTCTTCCCAATTTATCACCATCTAGCTCAGGCTGGAAGGTAATATGTTTTCTGTACATGTATGTAAACATATTTTCACCAATATATATATATAATCCATGCAGGATTTTGATCTAAATCTACTTGTCATTAATAAATAACTCAGTAATAAGTTATTATTCTAAAACAATTTAAGGGCAAAAGAAAATAAAATGAATGAGAGTAACAACAGACTTCTGGGTTCGAGTCAGTTTTCTTATCACAATCTCTGCCTCAAATCCCTGTTATTTGTGTAAGGACCTTTCCACCTGGAAAAAAGTTTGGGAAGAATTCAATGCTGAGCAGCATTTTCCTACGTGACTTTTAAAAAGTAACTTCCACTCTTCCTTTTCCCAGTGACAGCTGTATCCTGGGGTAACACTAGGTTCTTTCCAAAACAAATGTGCCACAGCTGCTATAATTTATCTTCACAGCTCATAGCTTAGAGTTACAGACAGGAAATACACTTAACAAGAGAATATTTCCACCGTGTGTTCCCACTTGCTGCAAAAGTTTCCTCAGTGGCAGGGAGGATGCTGCAAATTGCCTGAAAGGGTTGGAGCAGCACTACCAAGTGACTAAACCCACATTATGTTTCTCTACAAAATTTGGAGGGCTGTACCTAGTTTTGGTGAGTTCTCCAGCCTCTGCAGCAGGAAGAGTTTCTTTTTGCCCCAGGCAGAGGAAAAGACTTCTGCAAGTGCGAATAAACCAAGAGAGAATTGCAGGAAGGTTTGGCTGGGCTTTCTAAGAAATTACCTCATAAAATCCCTGCAGTAAATGTCCCAGGTTCAGAAGATTTCATAAAACCAGAGTCAGAAAAGGAGCAGCTCTTGCACATCACTTTCCTCTGGGCCCTGGCACAGGCTGTGGTTTCGGGGTGCCAGCACCCCTCCAGCATCTCGCTCTGATTTGCTCACCACGCTTGCAAATGCTAAGATGTAAGGAAGGAAATAATTATTACTGTAGCTGCTTGGGAATAGTTCCACAAACATATTTCTAGCTGAGATTTTTAGTTTACATAAGCCTTCAAACATTTTTACACATTCTGAGATTTCACTCAGAAAAAAAGATGGACTCCTGAAAAAACAGCTGTGGGCTAGAAGAGCTGTTTCCATCTAGCACTGGTTGAGTTATTAGGCTAGCAGTAAAAGAGAGAGACACCATGTTACTCTCAGGATCCAACAGCTTCCTCTATCACACTAAGATAAAAATGTGTGAACATCAACCACATGGAACACAAGTTCTTTGTTTTTCTTTCCCTAATGAACTCTGCAAAGAATGCAACATAATTATGCCTCCAAAAGAAACTACTATGCTATCAGAGATACTAAAAAAGCTCTGTTCTTTGGCTGGAACCCATCTCTGCAAATGCTGTCACAACAGACTCCAAACTGTCACTTCAGCAACTGCCCCTCACGGGAAAAACATATTTCTTCTAATTAGGCAAAATTCTAACTCCGCATCTGAAGAGTATAATTTGATCTTTTCTCTAGAAACTCATTAACCACTTGAGTTCAATTATTAACATTTGCATTAATAACTCACTGAATTAACTACCCATTGTGTGAGTGCAGCTCCTGCCTTGGGAGGATGATGCTCTGAGGAGCTTCCATTCCACTGGGGAGGTGGTGTGGGCCACGTCCACCTAAGAAACTCCTCTGAATGTTGCAGAGATGTAGTTCCTGCCTCTGGGGCTGCCATCAGCTCACTGGATGGCTTTGAGCAGCTTTTGCTCTTTTCCTTTCCTTTCTACATCTGTTTAAGACAGTAAAGCCATGAGCAGGGACTTCTCATTCTCCTCCTTCCCTCCCTCCAGGATTAATAAAGTGCCCAATACAAGGACACCAAGGTAAAAATTGCAATAATACCTTCTGGCAAGGGTGGAGGGTATTAGTGCTCAGCTCCTGATGCTGGGTCTGGTAACATGAAGTTCCCAGTATGAGAAAAAATAAATAAAAAACTTCATGCCTAGGTTGTGTTTAATGCCACAATTATTCATGCTGGGGCTCCTGCAGGGCCCAGAGCAGCAAGAAACCTGCTGACAGCCCTAGGGGTTCTGAGATAAACCCAAACAACACTGATTCCTTGATGGAAACCTTTCATAGTAATAGGAACCCATGATTTATTCAGTAAGAAACAGGTTTTCAAGCAGTGTTGTAAACACTGAACACGCAGACATGCTTGCACCTGGCCTGGGTTATAAAACAAGATGAGTTCCAAATCCAGGGCACAGTGGGGTGATGCACAGTAGAGTCTTTCAAATGCAGAAATGTATCTTCAGGAAGTTATTTCCTCCCAAAAGCTCCACAATTTGAGTTTAAAAGGGGAAGGGAAGGGAAGGGAAGGGAAGGGAAGGGAAGGGAAGGGAAGGGAAGGGAAGGGAAACACAATATGCACATGCACACACAAACAAGTAACTTCTACTTTTGGTTTAAATCAGGTGGGTATGTACATTCCAGACTTCTCTCGAAAGTAAAGGTTCTACAGGTCTTTGTCAGGTAATTTCCCACAACATTTATGAGTGAGTACCTCCATGTTATGGATTTCCAGAATCCTTTTAAATTCTCCAGCTGGTATTTGCTACAGTGTTTTGGATATGCAGTAATGTGTGAACCTCAAGAAGCTGAAAGGCTCCAGCACCAGCTCTCTGCTATTTGGATACTAACTCAGACATTTTCGCTTCACAGCAAAGGAATGTAACAAAAGTCAATTTTTGTTATAAGATTTGACACACTTAAGCAGCCTTAAAAAAAAACAACAACAACAAAAAAAAAACCACCAAAAAATCAGTGCTATAACGGAGCTAGCAGAAAAAATAAACCTTTCCAAATTGCCAGTGCCATAAGATATTTTCAGATGAATAAAGGCATAAACTTACGCAAGAGCTTCTACACAAACGGTAATATCGGCTTGCGTGAGACTCGGCTGCTTTTGTTATTCCTGCAGTTGGTAAATTCAGGAGTAACAATTTCTGAAGTCCTTTGGCTTTTACAAACAGGTATGATTGACAGCCTCTAAATGCTCTGCTTTTCATAACAACCATGATTGACAGCCCTTTGGTGCATAGCCCAATCAGCCTAACAATGTTATTGTTCTCTAATAATTACCTGATAATTTTTTTTTCAATTTGTTGCCGTTAGTTATGGTTCAGCTGAGAGTCCTCTGAACTTCCCAAAAGTTTATTTAACTTGCACAGATTTGGGGCTGCCTTTCTGGGAGCCTCATTGTGTGGTGGCACTGGGATTACACACACTGGTTCCCAAGGTGCACAGGCTGTCACTCCGCCTGTAAGCGATGCTTTCCCTGGCAAACAACATATCAGAGCCCCAAAAATGTGACAATCCGTGTGTCATTCTGGCATATATCACTCACAAAGTTTTTGTACAAAGAGAAATGTTTCTTAACTGAACAGTCCCTGGAGCATGGAGAACACAGCTCACAGTTTGCAGGCACCCAGGGCCAGAGCCTCGCGTGGGATGCTCAGCTCCACTCAGAACAGTTTACTACCTCCAAGCTGCTCGAGATGCCAACTTGTTTAACCTCTGCTTAAAGCAATAATTGAGGTTTTTCTGCTACAGAGAGATCATCCTCAAGAACACTCAGCCAGGGAAACTGACTTGTGTGAATCATATGAAGAAAATCATGACCTGGCAGGGTCCCTTTTCTGGTAGCTACAAAATAAATGTCTGAAATTGGAAAGTGTGGGTTTTTTCATCTCTTGATTTTCAGATAGGATGGGAGCAGGAAGGAAGCAGCAAAATAAAAACCCACATTGCTTCCAATTTCTGAAACTTTGTGAATATTTTTTTCTTGAGTGTGTTGAAAAACATGATAAAGGCCACCTACATTGCAAGAAGGGCAAAAGAAAGATTTCTGTCAGAGGGCTATTGAAAGTATATTATGATGCATTTAGTTACTCTTAAAAGGGCCAACAAAAAAAAAAAAAAAGAGAACACTTAAAGAAGGAAGCATGCCCAGTCTAAGTTTTTCCAAACATTCCCAGTGTTTCAATGAGGGTACTGAAAAAGTAAGTAGGTATCAGAAGGAGAGAGCTGGAACTTTGCTTTTCAAAACCACAACTGCAGAACTTGAGCACAGCTTTGCAGTTCACTTGTTGGGTCACCTTTTCAAGAGCTAGTCTGAAGTTTGGCCTCTGCACCAAGCTACACTGTGCATCACCAAACAGCCTGCAGACCCAGGGCATGGATTTATTTGTGTGTATAATGCTGTAATACAGAAGGTTTGTGCAAATTTAC
Organism: Hypocryptadius cinnamomeus; assembly: GCA_013400635.1. NCBI lineage: Eukaryota > Metazoa > Chordata > Aves > Passeriformes > Zosteropidae > Hypocryptadius > Hypocryptadius cinnamomeus. Next base: position 112,993 of record VYZP01043664.1, read on the forward strand.
TGCAAATGGAAGCAAATGCACAGTGCATAGACTGTATAGCCAAATGGGCTAATTCTGCTCATAAACATTTGCTCACAGAGATTCAGGGGCTACACTGGGGCCAATTGAATGGTTGGACCATTATTATTTGTTAATTTACCTTTCAGTACTTCTGAATTTTACCCACATATTTACAGAATGTATTACCCATTTCCATAATGTATTAGCCATGAGCACAATCTCTAATTATCTACAGAGCTCATTTCTTTATTGAGTATTTTTCCCATCCTGTAAACATACTGGGCATTTTCTTAAAGTTGGGTTTGGGTTGACAAATTGTGTAGAGAACAATAGTGAGGTGATGAATCATTGCAATGACAGCACTGTCTCACTACAGGCTGAGCAAAGTATTCATTGCATACTAGATACAAAGCAGAGGACAAAAAACTCAGCCATCTGTAGCTTATGCCAACATCATGAGCAAGAGCTAAAAACAGCTTCCCACAGATCTTAAGTCAATGGTGTCTCTGACAATTTTTTTCAAGGACTTTCAGGATGTATTACTGAGTTCTCACCTCAGCACTCTGCAATCCCTCACCTCCAGCTTGGGCTCAGAGACTCAGTGCACTCATCTCAGCTTGCCCAAAGTCTGTTTTGGCGCCTAAAGCTCACTTCTTCCACATGCACACAACCTCTGCTTGTTCACCAAAAGGCAGCTCAGAGAACAGAATAATCACTGTGGGGATAAAACCTTCTAGGGGTGCAAGAGAGTGGGGAGGACCCATGTGAAATGCCTGGGGACCCACCCCACTGCCAGGAATGAGAAGAAAGTTTCCAAACAGATGAGAGCAACATCCTTCTCTGCTCTCTAAGGCACAGCAGTGTGTGGGAGAGAGGCTCTGTGGAAACTGCACAGGTGCTGGTTTGCAGGGAGTCTCTTGCAGATCCAACACTTTAAAATAATTTTAATAGGAATGGGACTTCTTCTGGTGTTTCATGTCAGATTCCCAGACATTTCTGTAGCACAAACTGACCCCTACCAGGCACACAATGCCATGGATCCTGTCATTCCTGCCCTTCACAGATCAAGCTGCAGTGGGTTGGCCCTGGCTGGATGCCAGACATCCTCCAGAGCTTCTCCATCTCTCCCCTCTGCAGCTGGACAGGGGAGAGAAAACACAACCAAGGGCTCAGGAGTCAAGGACAGAGAGAGCTCTCAGCCTTGAGGTAACTCTGCCCCCAGAAGAGTGAGATGAAGGAAGCACTTAATGCATTTTCGGGATTAAAAGTGAGGATCAGAAGCCACATCACCAGCTGCCCACCAACACCATGGAGAAAACCCTGCACGTGGAAGAAGTGTGGCAGCATCTCACAGCTCACACCAAGCAGCTGCACAACCACAGTGTGTGCTGTATTTGAGATAGCAAACCAAGAGAAATTAATGCTGGTATGAAGATTCTTCCCTGCAGTGGGTGGGACAAGCTTTTCCTTCAAGTTTTTACTGTGTTTCAATTCATTTATCTCATTTTGCTCTCACCAGTTTTACAATGCAATCCCCAAAATCCCAGATGAAAATCCAGAGAATAATCAATAAATTAATTTTTTCTTATTCAATACAAATTACTGATTTATCTAAGTTTATTGAATATGTTCATGGTCCTCAAAGTAGTTTTGATGACCACCAGTTTCATTTTATAACAATGGAAATCTTTCCTTTGCACTGTTTCACTGTGGGAAAAAAATTAATATTGTCAGCTAAGGCCATTTTAAATCTTGAATAAATTACTTTTACCCTCTCTAATTATTACTTACCAACAGATACACTTCCAACATCCTCCTCCCATTCATATTTTCTTACATTCACAATCTAAAACCAGATGCTAATGAATCAGCATCTATCTGATTTCCAATTTCACTAATTATTTATGAGATCAGCTAAATCAATTTCATTTAGAATTATAGACTTAGTTACTCAAGGCAGAATTTTCTCACAATTAAGATTTTTAAGCTGCCTTAAAGTAAATAATACAATAACATTTAATCTCTGTCCAAGGTCCAAATATATTATTAATAAGTGATTTTAAACTGGCAAGAACATACTTAATTCTAGATGTATCCTTTTAATCCAAAATGAATTAAACAAGAATGGAAAAATAAAAATGCACTATTGAGTATATAAGACCCTGAAAAATGCACTTTTACATTCCAGTGGTAACACTGAAACCAGCCTAGTTTTGTATCTTCTAAAATGCTATGAAATATGAACATATTAATCCTGTCAATAAATTAGACAAAATTTAAGGTGCTGAAAGATGCACAGACCTTCAGCTGCCAGAGGTTAACTCCAGGGAGGGGAATGTCACAGCTTTGGCATCAGAGCCCAGCAGGTGACACTGCACCACGTGTCACACCAGCTCCAGGAAGGGCTCTGCCCCACTGCTGACTGCACAAATTCTTTAATTAGATTCTGAGAACTTGTTAAAACTTTTTAAAAGTGTGTTTGTATCACTAAAAGGAAATTATCTGCCGCTCAAATAATAACCCCTGCTGCCCACAGGTGCAGTCCCAGCCCTCAACCACTGGGGAGTGTTTCCCCAAATTCCTGCTGCATTCCTCACCTGCCCTGACCCCTTCCTCTCTTTCACACACTAAATTTTCACAGACTAAATACCCTGAAACCACATCTTTGAAGCGACACCTTCCCCGCAGCCCAGGTTTCCCAGGTCAGGAGGTTCTGGGGGGGTGATGGGGAGTGAAGCTGCTGGGTGTGAGCTGGTTCCAGAGTCCCAGCCCTGCTCCCCTGCTCTGCTCCACTCACAGCCCACCACCATTTCCTCCCGAGGCAAAAATCACACCACTTGCTCTTCACAGATTAGCACTTGACTATTCACTCCACTTTCCTCTGCTTCAGTTCTCCAAGGAAAGCCAAGTACTTAGGTTTCTTCAGTCACCCTGAATCCTGTCATTTTTGACAACAAAACCACATTGCTGAGCGGTTTTTTTTTTTTTGTTTTGTGGACTGTTTTTCTAGCCTGAGGATTTTGGCCAGAAAAATTTTCAGCAAAGTGAAAGAGAATGGAACAATGATATTACTTTTGTCCCATTTCCAGGCAGAGTGGCAGAGAGCCAGTTCTCAGAATTTTTCTCAGAAGCCAATTGATTCATGTTTGTCTCAAGTCCCAGTATCCTTGTGAGAAGCTGTCAGAGGGCAGCCAAAATTGCTTCACCTACAGATAAAAGGCCACTCTCTTTCAATCATATGCAAAACCAGGGAAGTGCCACAAAGAAAACAGCTTTGCCCAAAATTCAGATTGCACCCAGAAGTTCACCAGCTATTAGTCATTGCTGTAAATCAGCATGACTAATCAGATCAGCTCCACATCCTAATGACACTGATGGATTTTCACCAGCCCCAGGACCTATCCAACAGGGCCAGGGCAGCTCTGGTGAACTGCACAGCGGGTGCAGGGTCATGGTGGAGAAGCCTCCCCACAAAATCCTCAGCAAGTCTTGTTTAAGCCAGGCTTGAAGGTGTCCTGTGACTAACACAGCCAACTTTCCACTTTCATACCTGGCCAGTGGCAGGAGCCATGCAAGCTGTAAAATTGGATGGGAAAGAAAGAGCAAAATGGAGAACACCACACCCTGGGTTTCTTTTGGCTTTGCATCTTAGAAATCAGCTTGTGTTAGATACAGAGAGAAATGGGACTATGTTTAGATATTTTCTTTCTTTAGGTGAACTAATCCACCTGATTATATCCAAAAGTATCTTTATAACACCAGTATATGGGTATATTTACAGGAAAACTCTCACAGAAAGCCTAACAGCTAATTTAGCATGAGTCCTTCATTACAAGCTCTTACACAGCTTCTCTATTATCTCAAGCTCTCAAACAACTTTTCAGACACACAGTATCTGTACAACATGTAAACCTACTTATGTTCAGTTTACAAGCAGATAAATCAAGACTTGATACCTTGGAAATAAAATCTGGGAGGAGCAATAGAGCAGACACAATACCCAAGCTGGGTTCAGACCTGGATTCTCACTCCAGAAAGCCTGGACTGAATACACTCGAGGTTTTCAAGCTTTTAGCTCAGCCATGAGAGCAAAGCACACCCTTCTATCAAACTGGAACTCTCTGGTAACCACTCTGCTTGTCAGACCAGAAGCAGTAACAGAAAGACAGAGGGAGATGGTAAAATTAAGACAGTCATGACTATTTCACAGAACTTTCATGCTTCGGTGCTGTTCCATCAGACACCCGAGGGAGAACATGAATTTGGGCATGTTTTGGACTGGAAATTCATCATGCCTGAAATTCAGCACTTTGGAATGAGCTGCATCAGCTCACTAGCCCAGGGGTTTTTTTTCCCCTTTCTTTGTCTTTATTTTATTGTTTTTTCTCAGCTTGGAATTATCCCAGCTAATTAATGAGTTGAAGTAGTCACTAATGGATTCAGTGAAGGCAAAAACTAATGCAAGAGAAGTGCTGGGAGCATAGAGCCATGAGTGAAGGCAGAGTGGGGAAACCTGAAGAGGACCCTTCCTTTTAAGAGAGCTAAATGCTCAGCAGTTAATTGAGCAGAGGAGCTCAACCCATCTTATTCAACTACGTAACCTGAATATCACTGCTGTCTGTGCAATACTCTGCAGCTGCCTGGCACAGTCCAAGCTAGATGCCTGAATTTCAGCATTCAGTGTGAATGTCTGAAAACAGTCTGATGGCTCATGGACCATTTCTGTTGTGAATTTAAAGCAATTGTAATGTCTGAGACAGTTTCCTCAATGTCCATAACTGAATTCAAATTAAAAGCAACAACCAAGAGGCACGAGCCTAACTATCTCTGCCTGAGGCAGAAAAACTGATATATTAACTGAAGGATAAGGTGGAACACATTGTACCTCAGGAAATGCATTTGCTCCAAAACACATTAAGACTGTCAACATTTTGGCTTGGATGTTCACAGCATGGTACACCAAAAAAAAAATAATTACTGTGCCACAGTATGCAATAAAACCAGGCTTCAACACAGACAGTAATGCTCTAGAGAGAAAAAATACATGGCCAGCAAATCAAAGAAAAAGGTTGGAATCATAAGGGATTAAATTTTGTCGTTTATTTGATGTGACAAGTTCCAATTAGATGCCAAGGTTTCTTCTGGCAGGTGAAAGTACTGTTTAATCCTGCTGCCCATAATCTCCATGTCTGCATCACCTGTGCACTCACACAGCAGGTGTGGATCAAGGCTGGCCTCCTGCACGTCCTGCCCATCACAGGCAGTCCTTCCACCAGCCCAGGCAGGACTGCCTGCAGAGCCCCACGTGAACTGGGTGAGGAACAGAACCTGGGGGGGACAAGAGATCTGCTGGAAAGGCAGTCCTGGGCCTTGGCAATCAAAATCAACCTTAACCAAAACAAACCCAGTACTACAAACTGGGACTTTGCTGCGTCTTTTCACTAACCAAAACACCTACAGTAAATAATTATTTAGTGTTCCAGGACTTGGCTTGTCCTACTTATACCAACATTAAAGAAAGAAAAATCAAGGCCTAGACAAAAATGCAGTGCATTTTCTATGCAGGAGAATAAAATTTGCTGCTTGGTCACAAAAAGACAGACTGGCTGGTGTTGGAAGGGACCTCTGGAGATCACCTAGTCCAACCCCCTGCTCAGGATGGTTCACATAGAGGAGGTTGCACAGGAGTGCATCCTGGCAGGTCTGGATCTCTCAGAAGGAGACTCCACCATCTCTCTGGGCAGCCTGCACCAGTGCTCTGTCACTCTCACAGAACTTTTCCCTTCTGTTCTGACGGACCTTCCTGTGCTTCGGTTTGTGCCCATTGCCCTTGTCCTGTCACTGGGCACCACTGGAAGGAGCCTGATGGGTTCTTGTGTACAGAGCCTAAAGAAGTCAAGGGAAAATGGATGGCTGCTACTGAGGGGTAGAGTTCACCACAGATGAGAACAGAAACAACTTTGGATATTTCAATGACACCTTTTTGCTACTGCATCCAACCTATTATGTTAAAAAAATTCACCAAGAATGGTTGATAGTTTTCTTTTTACCTGCAGCAGGTGATAGTTTTTGGGGTAAGTGGAGGGTTTTCTGTAGCGGTTTTAAAGAAACTAAAAGAAATCATTGAAGCCAAATCAAAGCAGAGCCATCAACTATAAAAATAATTTCCTCCCCTCTTTCAAGCCAATTAGTTTGTTAAGAAGAAAAAGTCCAAATTCTCAGTCTAAAAGCATCAAATAGTGGTTGGAACAAGAAGCTGAAGTTCATGCTGCACTGGAAATTTGCAGCGCCCTGTGAAACCACTGGGTCTGTTTTCTACATGGTTTGACTGCCTCACTGTGAGCTGGAAGCAGAACAATCTGGTGGGTGTGACGTTTTTCACTTCTCTACATTTCCTTGGAAGCTTATCTTCCCTTATCTTCCCTTCTACTTACTCCTTTAGTGACCTTGGAAAATAGAGATAGAGATCACAGAAGCAGAATCCTGAAAGGATTATTGCTTTTATTATCTTACCATTGGGAAGCTGATTAAAAGCACACATCCTTTCACAGACTACCCTGCCATTAGCACTTTCAGCTCTCTTAAAATGTCACTGGGCAGGATATTAAACACAGCCTTAAGTACTGAGCACTCTTTATTCCAGTACAGGTGTTGCCATGGCGAATGTTGTAGGAAGTTGTCTGTCCCTAGTTCAGGAGTCCTATCTTAATTCCTACACAACACAGCAATGGCAACAAGGATTTTGATAAGAAAACCTCACTGGCCTGATAGCGAGGCAAAGAATTGCGGTGGGTGATGGATAGTTACATAAATACAGCTATTTTATCTGCACAATTTCAGCCAAATCTCTGCTCTGTGATGGCCCCTGAGCCACTGCCCAGGCCACAGTGACAATATGCTTGACCCGGTTTGGGGCCATCAGCACTTCCCTGCTGAGTGGCAATCCAAAGCCAAAACCACTGTGTGAAATCCCTGCAGATATCACCTCACACCTTCACAATGCCAACCCAAGGACATTTCACAAGGTCTGAAGATAGGGCCTTTACTGCCTTCCCATTATAATAGCAAGCTGCTTTCTAATGTAATTTCTCTTGAAGCTACCAGCTGCTTTGGAATCAAGTAGGAATTCCTGTCGTCTCCTGCTACCATGCAGAATGGCAAGGCACAAACCCTCATGACACTCAGGTCTCTTAAACCCAGCAAGAGGTTAGACAGGGAGAACATGCTCCCAGCCTCTCCAGGCTGTTCCAAGTACCAGTTATAAAATCAGTGTATTTAAGAATAGATTGCAGCAGTCATCTCCATAAGCACCTAAGTCCTTTTGTGTGGTCACACACCTTCTTTAATCCAATAGCTTTTATTCCATACCTGGTTTGAGCAGCAACGGATCTGCTGGAACACCACAGCCCTGTGGTGTTCAACTGAGGAAGAGAGCACATTGCCAAATGGACAGAAATAACTCACAGGAGCAGAAGCTTTTTCTTTTTTGGCTGACATTAATACATTGCTGCTCTTAGGGAAGAATCCCCCACAAGTTTACAGAGCACTGAGTCATTCATCCCTGGGAACGGATCCGGCGAGGGTCGGCTGCTCTGCTGCTGGGTGGGCACAAGGAGAGAGGGAGTCCTGCTTGCTGACAGCTCTTATGCAATGCAGATAACCCATCTTCCTGCAGTCATTTGTGGGTGTCAGGAGAAGCTAAGAATAAACCAGGAAAGCCTCTGGAAAGGTCTGCTAAGCAGTGAGCTGAAAGAAACATCTCTCAAGGTACAGCGGGCATACCCTGGCTTCAGCTCAAAACACAGCCTTAGGTGACCTCTGCGGTGTGATCACAGGTGACAATCACACATTGCACTTAAAATTACTGATTGACCTGCCCAGGAAGTGTTAAAATCAGCACAGAAAAGTAGACATTAGGAAAAAAAATACTTTCATTCCTGTCCATATGGGATAGATTCGAGTTGCTAAGCTATAGAAAATAGGTAGGTGCCCCCTCCTGCTCATTGAAGGGAGTTGTGAAGCAAATTGTAGCGTTTAAGATCCTGCTTACCCACAAGACAGATAAATCAGAATTTCTTTCTTTTTCTCTTTTTTTCTTTTTAACAGCTTGTTCTCAAAAAAGCTACAACAATATGCATCTCCAGCAGAGAAAGCAGGTCAGCACTGACTGCCATTCAGAAGGAGAGATGGTCAATTAAAAGACAGAAGCCAATTAAGAGGCAATTGGGCACTCCTGGTTAGGAAGATACTAGGGAGAAAATAAAGGAGATGACTGTTTGAGAATACCCAGTCTCCCCAGCAGAAGCTGGAGCAAACCCGGGGTTGTGGATGAGATCCACTCATGTCCTTGCCTGCAAACTGAGGAACCATGCTATGATCAGACCCTAGAAATTCAAAATAAAATCAAAATCCAAGCAACAGCACTGCTTTTTTGTCAGCTTTAAGCTTCTTGTTTTCCTTGTTAACAAGATCAAGAAATTTCTTTGCCAGAGAAAGCTCTATAATTCTGTAAACTTATAAAAGTTTGTGAAAGACAGGATCACTGATTAACTCCTGATTAATGTTGAAGCTTTAGGGCAGTCTAACAGCTAAATTAATACTTAAACTGTACATGCAGGATTCAAAACCAACTGTTAACTCTCTTGAATCTCTTGCAAAGCAAGCTTGCTCTCGAGGTCTTCAGAAAAAGCATAATGGTCCTGGGTTTGGTCCCATGCACTCTAAGCACAATGAAATTGTGGCCATATAAAACCACTGAGAACAAGGTTAGAAGGAAGCCCAAGTAATAAAAGGTCAGGTCACATGAAAAGCTGACCTTCACTTTGTTGCAACTGAATTTTTGCAGAAAGAAAAAGTTGCGATCGCTTTCGAAAGAAAATGTAAGATGTAACCTAACCCACATCCACTGCCAAATCAAAGGTCAATAATGTTAAATGTACCTTTTTATATTGCCCAAAAAACCTGAATATACTGGATCTGTTGAAGTGTCTAATACCAGCTAGAATCAAGAACAGCAGAAGGTAAATCTGGATGAAAAGTCTCTTCTGGAATGTACCAGATAAGGCTTCTTGCAACATCATAAAAATATGAGGAGAAGAAGCTTTTAATTCAATCAGCATTAAAGAGTTTCAATTAATTCCAGAGGGGGAACAAAAAAACGAGCACATCTCTGCTCAGCATAAAAAGCAACAGTCTATGTAATGGAGCAGAAGGACTCACACTTTTCCCTCTTTTTCAGAAATAAAGCTCTGTAAACACTGGGCCTACTATCAATCTGTATGTTCTTGATGCTCTGAATGACTTGGTCCAATAATAGCAAAGCCACTGCCCTGCATTGCTAAGACAAGGCACAAAACCTGCTTAGACTTGGCTTCAGAGCAAATCAGGAACAGGACATGGGCTGTCTCACAATGAGCATGTTTGGAATTTGAGGAAATTACCTTTTTAATTTAAATTACAAAAACTATCATCCTAAATCTGTATTCAAACCCACAAATGGTTCCTATTGGAATAACATGTTGATTAAGTCATCAAACAAAGCACTCTGGTGCTGGTAGCAGCAAGGCACCAGCTGTTTCTGACAGCAACTGTGTGTCAAGGGCAAAAACTAACAAGTTTTCAGTTCACATCCAGCTACCTGACTGTGCTCTCCTTTTCAGCAGCAAGAGGCACAGCTCACTTGGTCAGAGCCTGGGGTTGATCCCTGTGTGCCCTTCACTGAAGGGCTGCACTCAGTGATCCTTGTGGGTCTCTTCCAACTCGGAATATTCTGTGATTCAAATGTGGAGTCAGTAGGAATGTTCCTACCCAAAGTGCACAGAAGGAAAGGAACCTCTGCCTTTCAATTAATTATTTAAATTACTTGATGCAACCCTTATGTTCCCAATCTGCAGCTACACTCAGAAACATAAGCAGTCCAAAACCTCTAAGGACCTTAATCATTACAGAATATCCAGGGGGAACTTGTTGACAACTGCAGCAGTCATTTAAATCTGCTGGCACTTTTGGAAACAAATAGCTCTGTATAAAATCCAGCTGGAGTTGGCTTCTCCTCCCCTTGGTCTCTGAACACTGACAGCAGGACATCCCCACCTCCACCCACTGGGTGCTCAGCAGGGCAGGCAGTGAATCCTCTACCTGATCACGTGGAGCACACGGGTGTTTTCTCTCCTGAGAAAAGCACAAAGCAATTCTTCTGCAGCTGTCACTGAGAAATGCTTCCCCCAGAAACAGCTTGTGTTGTTCTTCACAGTGTTTTTACTGCTGGACAGCAACCATGAGTTTTTCGTGGAAATAGTTTCCCTCTCCAAAAGGTAATCTCCTACAATTCTTCACTGTTAAAATCCACAAGCAATGATGGGTTGGTGATGTTAAAGCTTTTCTGTCTCCCCATGAGAAAGTTATTTTATTGTCAATTTTTGGTCAAAGCCCAACAAATCACTCCCACCCATCAGAGGAGGATGTGCTGCAGCAGTCTGAGACTTCACAAGTCTCCAATCACCAGTGAGACATCCCTGGACTCTTGACCTTGTGTGCAGACCTTGTCTTTCTGCTCAAGTGTTGCTCAAAACATCCTTTGAGTAACTAGTGATTTTATAGTATGTAAACTTCAAAACACCTCTCTGAATTTTAAGGGACAGGATAGTGCAACAAAAATCAAGAGGATGAAAGACAAGATCATGCAAAGGACATCAACAATTTTGCTATATTTTTTTAGGTTAAGTGTACAGAGCTTTTATGAAGCTAGTGAAAATCTTCTAGATGAGCCTTTAGGGCACATCAATTTAGAATTATTTTCTTTCTGCTCTCTCCTCACTAACATTGCTCAAAAACAGTGCTGAAAATAGTTGCCAGCAATGTAATTGAGCCTGTGAGAGGCACCATAAAGGCTTCTGTGCCTCAAGGCACATCACTTCTGCTCCTCCTTTTATTTTTCCATGTATTTAATTGAACTTGGCAGTAACCTTTACCACATGAAACCAAGATGGCAAAACAGTAGATTTGATCTGTGTGCTGAGTCTGGACTGCCTTGCTGTGAACTGCTGGGGGAAGTGGTGCCTGGAGATTCCCTGGGTTTGAATAGAGAAATGTTACCTGTTCCCCTGCTCCCACTTGGTGGGAAATTTAGCCCCACATCTTGTCCATGTAGCAGCCAACAGCAAAAAAAGTCAGGATAGCAAACCTCTGCAGGAATTTTCCGTATATGGCATGTAACTCTTGATAGGGAGCACTGAGTATCTCACTAGCAGAGGCAGAGGAACCTGATCCTTTACCCTAATCTTTAAGCTTTCGAAATATTACAAACCATGGGCAATCAAAATAAAAGCAAAACTATAAACTATACAGCCAGAACCTTGCATTAACCTTATATCTACAGACCAGTCTCCCCTTCACTTTATTTTATGCTGTGTTTCATCCCAAACTTTATGCTTGCCAGAAAGATTTTTCAAAATGGAAAGCAGTATCTTTTGTGTTTGGCTGAAATCCAGAACTGCAGGACATCCTTCCTGGTTGGAAGGTACAGAAACAACACTGCTGAATGTGTTCAGGACCACAAATATCCTCTCATTTGAACAGAGAATAAGGAAAACCTCTAAGATAGGGGCCTGAAGTCTGAGATTAGATTAAAGTTCTAAGACTCACCACACATATCTAAGTAGCAGAACATAGTGTACAAGAGAGTGCTAACTTTCTGTGTTTGGGTGAGAATGCCCTGAACTGGCACACCTGGAGAGCAGGGTAGGACACCAGTGCCATCCCATCCCAGAGCCACCTGAAGCCTGGGGTGTGCATTGTGTGGGCTGGCAGGCAGGGGCTGCAGGCAAACACCCCCTGAACTGGCCCCTTCTTCCCTTTGTACAGGAGAGCAGAGAGCAGGGTGCTCCCCTGCTCCTGAGGGAGGATGGACAGGGCTGGGAGGGCAGCAGTGTCTTCCTCACTTCCCAATGGCTTCTCTGCATTGGTCAAGAGCTCAATGTCCAACTCTGCAGCACCAATCTCAAATTACAAAGCATTTCTAATGCACAGGATCATAGAAGTTGGTGCAAAACCAACTCGGTCCTGAAGCTGCAGAGAAGAAGAAATCCTGGCAATAATGGAAGGACATAATCAGTATTATTGTCATAAAATGTCTGTAGTTACTACACTGGCAATTTTTCCAAATGGGTTAGCTTAGAGACCGGCCTCTTGCACTGATTACTAAATTATTTTCTTTACAAAGGTCTAAGTGGCTCTGCTTTCCAGATGAATAGCCTGAAGCCACTTGGTTCAGAGCTTCAGTCCCCTGAGATCCATCTTGGACAGTAAAGAAATGAGACAGATGAACACTAAACTACTCTGTGTACAAATCCAGCAGTGGCTTGGCTGATGAGAACACTTTGTGTAAAATACCACTTAATTTAAAATAAAGACAGAGGTGAACTGAGCCGAGTTAAAAGTTAGAAGAAGTCAGAAGCAGTGTTTGATAACAAAGCATTTTAAACCAAATAAAGCTTCCTGAAGAGAATTTTGGCCTCACCACATCTCACTTCATCTGGGAGAGCTTCCTTGCCAGGCAAATTAGGAGCAGTGTGCTGGAACTGGCACTTTCCCAGCCCAGCCCCTGCCAGAATTCTGGAGTGCCCTGTTCCCCCTGCCCACCCCCAAGGAGCAGCAGTTTCTTCATCTGAACACGCAGTTATACATTAACCAGCTCTTGCTGAGCAGCACTTACTTTTTTCTTGAAAGAGAGCACCTGTGCTCAGGGAGGGGAGCTCTTTGCAGCCACTTGCACATCTGGTGGGTGGTGATGGCAGGGGCAGGAGCAGGAGGGGCCGTGGGTGTGCGGGGCGAGGATCTCACGCAGAGCCACGGAGACACAGCTCTCCTCCAGCCTTGGCCCACATGGAGCAGGATCTGGGCAGCACAGCAGGAAACAGCGAATTCAGCCCCTCTGGCAGCTGCTCCAAAGGAGGTTTGGTGATGAGCTGGGCAGGTTTGCTGTGCCTGTGGCTCAGGGCTCTCCTAGCAGGAATTCAGTGGGCTCTCCTCAAAGCACTCTGAGCCTGGGGATGGCACTGGGCTGAGCTGCTCACCGGGGAGGAGACTCACACAGGCCAGGGAGACCTCTGGGGAAGAGAGATGGAGAGAGAGAGATGAATGAAAACCAGTGTTTATCCTTGAAATTTAAATGTCTGTGGCTTTTCTAGAGTATGTTTGAAACGTCCCAATTAAATTAGTCCATTAGACAAAATCTCATTAATTGGACAGCTTGGTCAGCTGTGGCTTACTCAGAATTTATTCTGGTTTTAGTATTTTATCATTAAACATAGTTCTGAGTAATTCAAACCTCACGAGACCCAGGAAAAATTGCCCATAATTAACATCTTAAGTGTAAGCAGCTTTCACACAAACACCAAGAAGAGTTCACACCACTTTCCCCCACTCCACTTATTTATTTAATCTGGTTTATCACTGAATTTCTTCTCTGGGTTCCACTGACGCAAACTTGCATTGGTTTGAAGGGTTCCTCTGCAAACACAACAAACCAGCTCCATACAGGAAGATTTAATCTGTCACCAGAGCTTTCCAGCAATCAGGTCCCTAAGCATTAGCTTTGTTAATTAAAGTAGCACATCTGAAAAATTAGCAGAAGGGAATACATTGGCATATTTCTGTGCAAGAGGGAGAATTTATATCTTCAGCAGTCACCAGTGGATTGAAAAAAGCCAGTAGAGCATGCCACATGATGTTACAGCACCCCTGGGCTAGAAAGACAAATAATATGAGTCATTTAAAAACCAGAAACATTCAAAAGATCATTAAAAAGCTACTAAACCTCACAAAATCAAATAAATACATTAATCAATTAAAACCTCTATGAAACATCCTAATTGAATTTTGCTGTAGTAGTGTCACATGGCTTTGGAAACTGCCCTTCAATAATCCAACCAAAAATTGGCATATTCCCATCCCCACTTATTCTCCCTGATTAGTGAAATATCAGAAGGAAATAAAAAAACCAAGGTGGAGTAATTCAGGAAAAATAAATACTAGTATTTAAATTTTGTCATGTTCTTCTCATTCATTAATCTTAAACTCATTTATCCAAGACAGTGGATGGCATCCTTATGCAAGAGGGAGTTGTGGCCAGGAACCCCTACAGGTATCATGGAACACAGAATCAGGCAAGGGGAATCATCCAGCACAGGAGCCCAGGCCAGGAAAAAGCCTGACACTCTGAGGGACTGAAGAGCTCTTGCTCCAAAACATCTCTACTGCAGCCCAAGAAAACAAAATGGCAAAACTGCCCCGTGCACCCCACACCCCCACACAGACCCCAGAGCTGGAGCAGCTCCAGGGAAGCCTCCATGGAGAGGCTGTGCAGGAATCCAAGAGAGTCAAAATCTCTCCCCAGGAGTCTCCTGTGATATCAGCACAGCACAGAAGGGCTAAACGAGACGGAGAAGGAGCAGGAAAAGCAGCAGCAGCACAAGGAAGGCCAGGAGCAGATGTGTGCTGGCTGCAGCAGTGTCTGCCCCAAACCAGCACCAAAGCAGGGTCAGCAGAGGAGCAAGAGATTAGGGGAGCTTAGCATTGACATCTGTAAGCAAGGAAAATGGAAAAACTACTGATGTAACCAATCTCAGCTAACCCACAGACCTACTGTCTTATCAATGTACCAAATATCACCCATCAGTGCTCTCCAAAGGGAGAGGAAGCCAAGCAGGAGGCACAAAGATTTGCACAGTGTGTTTGTGTATAAGGGGATCCTGTGATGGACCATCCAATGCAGGTTCTTGGCTCTGCATCACTGTCTTTTTTCAAGCACCACAAAATTTCAGTCTTTAAAAAGTCCTTTTTGCAACGAAAGTCATTCTCAACTGGTAACTCTGCTTTACCAGACTACCCAATATGATGCAATTTGTACTGCACACAGATGACAAACCCCAGTGAAGACTTTGCTGTGCTACAGTCTGAGGCCCAAGGCTCTCATGCTGGTGTCTCTCCCAGCATGTGACAGCTGCTGAGAGGAGCCTGTGAGCAGAGGACAGACCGCAGCAGCTGCTCTGAGCCTTGAAGGAAAAGAGAAATCCCCAGCCTTACACACTGCACAGTGCCTCCTCCTTTATCTTTTGTAAAATAACCTCTCAGGAAAGCAATTTCCAAAGTGCCTAGTGCTGCTGGTGACACACAGCTAGGTGAAAGAGAGAATTTACAGTGATTAGAGTAGATCAGATTTATGGACTAACAGGAGAGGTGATGCGTGAAGCAGGGAACAAAATGTAATGAGGCCAAGAAAAAATTAAACACGTGCTCTATTCCAACCTAAACAGCAGTGTACAATTAGACAGGAAACACAATCTAAAACAATTCACATAATGCTTCATAGCAGTATAAAGAAAAAGCAGAAAAGGTCTTGCAGCTCTTGCAGACTTCACAATACAGAGAACAAACCAAGGGAAGACTGTGAGGCTACTTGAAACATCTGTATGAAATGCACAAAGAGCTGTCAGTCTCAGGAGCACTTTTTGCCACACTGAAAAATGTGAGACACTGCCAAATGGGCTTCCAGAAGGTTCAAACTCAGTCCTGAAAGATTTCATAGATACTGTTTTATTTAGGCAACATGAGCAATTTTGCAAAATTAAACCTACAAGTTACATTAAATCACCCTAAAGTTTGCAGGACCTGGAGGTCTTCAGGCATGTGCCAGATAAATGCAATAGAGAAGCTGTTTCTCAAAATGAAGGGTACAGCAGGGAATAAAAGTAGCCTAGAGGAGAACAGGAATGAGAAGCCACGAGTTTGAACTGGTCCTTGAAAAAGCTTTGGTGGTCTGGTAGTGGGGCTGAGCCATACTGCAGAAAATGCTGTGCCAAAGGATGTTCTGGGTTAGCAAATACTGCTGGGGGGAACATCTGAATGCAAATAACTTATTTACAGATACCCTTAAAACTGTGAAAATGCTCTTTGTGCAAGGTTTATATTTCTACTCTGAAAACATTTACATATATGCTTAAATTTATATGTGTTGACTAATGAAATCAACTGGGACAATCATGGGCTTCAATTTTCATTACAAAATGCAAGGGGATTAGCAGGTTGGTGTGGTTTTATCTGTCTTTGGTTCACTGTATATTTTTTGCAGTTGGTGCAACAGGAAGTACTGCAACTCCCAGAAAGCTAAGAGAAAATGCAAGATTTTAAAATACTATCAGATGCAACAAAATTTTTCTTTACTGGAGAGCACTTATTTTTAAAGGCCTTCTGTACATACTTTATTAAAGTCTTTCCTTAATCACAGCAAATTCTTAGCTGTATTCCTGATTAGCTTCTTTATTTGGCTCAGAAGTAAAATTATCATTCAGATATTAGCAGTTTTGCTGTTCAAAGTCTAATCTATTTTGAATGCTTAAACAAAGTCAATAAATATTTAAATTAAATATAATCTGCACTTGCTTACTGATTTTAATTAAGTTGCTGCTCCCTTGAAAAGTGTGTTTAAAGCCAGTGAAATAGGAGAATGATGTTAGAGAATTGAAGACTCTGTACCATTATTAATATATTTTTCAGTGTATTGCAGGCTGAGTTTAGCACTGTAGTTGATGCTGCTACACAATTACTCAGATTTATCTTTCAAAAAAAATTACAAAAAACTTGAAAACTAAATTTTGAATTTCTTTGACTGAGGCATAGAAGAGTGTTTTACTCAAATTTCCTCCCCTTTTTTATTTCTATTTTGAGTTGAGTTCCTTCAGGGTTGCCTCCCTGAGCCCTCCGGGTGTGACAAAGGAGTCTCATGGAGATTTATATGGCTTTAGGAAGAAAAGTCTCCTGTGCTGGCTTCACACAGCTCTTTTTAAACAAGAGTGTTACAATCCTATTTAAGACAAAAACTTATTCCTTGCATGAGGGTTAGTCAGCTGCAAGTTTTTTCTCTTGCAATCCACAAACAAGTAAAAATATTTCTTCTATTTCTTCCAGTCTCTGAAAATATGCCTGCATAGACTGTAGTTGCATTTTTATCCCAAAATGGACACTGTATTGGACGAATTTTTCTTTGGTTCAAGGCACAGAGTCTGATGTGGGGGGACAGGCTGTGTCTGCCCTTTACCCCAGAACTGGGAAGCAATAAATAGAACCCAAAAAACCAAAAAACCCACAAAAAACCAACCAAACAAACAAACAAACAAAAAAACCCCACCAAAAACCCAACCAAAACAATATATAAAAGAAATAAGAAAATAAATATTTAAACCCTGTTTCAGTAATTTTGAATGTTACTAACTAAAGTAACAAAAGAAAATTGGTATTTTGCAGAGTGAAGCTTTCAGTTCTCCTATGAGCAGCTTTGTGGCATGTAAAAAGATAACAAGAAGATAGCTCTATACCTCTGGAGGCCTGATTTAAAAAATCTCTAATTCACAACCAACAGCCACTTTCTGCTGTAGAAACAAACAGCCCACCACAAAACCCCAACTCAGCACCCCACAGAAGAGCACCACACACACACACAATCACAAGAGGGTAGGAGATTGACTCTCTTTTTGATCTTTTGATGAGAAAGAGCACAGTTTTGACACAAAACTGCATTTTCTCCAGTGGACACCAAACAACTCAGGGTAGCACAGTCCAAGAGAGGATTTTCAAAACTGCCATCCATCTAAATTTAATGTGTTCTACCAATTCAGCTGGTGACATCCAAAGCCCCAAGGCATGAGCACATTGCTCTTTCCCTGATAAAGAGTCAGCACAGGCAATATAGGATATTTAAGTATTTTAGAACACTCTTAGGGAAAAAATTAAACAGAGTAAAGCCCAGCCAGAAAAAGCCAGCAATAATATTTTTCACCACAACAGAATTTTCATTTCATGGAATTTTGGCACTGGGTGCATGGGAGCAGGGTCTCTGCCAGCAAGGTAGGGTACAGCAAACACATTAAACCCACAGCAATTCTTCATGACTTCAGCTTTGCCCTCTGCCATTCTCCTTTTTCCTGCAGTCCTTTGCACAGAGAATGAGATATATGCCAGCATCACCTTTTGCTCTGTCCCTCAGACACCTCTCTTCTGGCTTAATTTCTAATTATCATTCCTGTTTATACCCAGTATATCACTCATAATAATTTTATTGCAGTCAAACACTTCCTCCCCAAATGAGAGGAAGGTTAATGCCACTTCCTGCGGCTGTCACTATATACTTTGCATGAGAAAGGCAGTGGATTTTAAATAACAGGAGACAGCTTCTCCTGGAATGCCTCAGAGCAGATGATGCCCCTTCTTCATTGACAGGGTCTCTGAGGTCGAGGTGACCCCGAAGTGTTAGAAAGTCTCTTTTTCCCAGCCCCACAGCCAAAGAAGTCAAGATTCCTCAGCTCTGGTTTTCAAGGTTGTTTATTTTCTCTTATCTATTAGATTCTTTCCCTGACCCGCTGAGGTCTGTCTGGCAGGTTGGTTCGTGGCACACTGACTGCCCTTGGGGTGGTGTTAACATTTTATACTAAAGACTACGTGTACTTTATTGACAATAATTTTCCAACAGCTATCACTTACGTTAGACAGTCTCTCTCTACTTTAAACCAAAAGTGTCACCATCCCAGCAGAAGATGGGGCTAAGATGAAGATCAGGAAAGACAGAACACACCCAGATTCCTCCACCTTGCCTCTTGAACCCCCATTCTAAAAACCCCAAAATTCCACTTTTTCACCCTGTGACAGATTAACTATCATTCTACTTAAACTCTTGTGGCTTGTACAATACAAAGCTGGTAATTTTCTCCATGGGTTAAAATCGAAGGCACAGGTGTCTTTGTCTCTGTGCCAAGGTCTCTGAGCCCCCTGCCAGGGTTTTGAGCCATCCAGGGCAGTCAGAGGAATGTCTGCCCTGTCAGTCACTTCATCACTGACCTTCAGCTGCATTGCCCATGTTTTACAAACCAGGAGGTGCTTTTTTTTTCAGCCCTGACACTCTTGTATCCTGAGCAAACAAAGAATGGGCCCAAGTATCCTAAGGCTAGATCCTTGTCTGTAACAGAGCAAAAACTGCACCTTGGAAATGGAGCCAAAGCAGCAGAGACAAAGTGTTTGCAGTGGGGCACTGCTGGGAGTGTCTCCTGCCTCCCAGAGCAGACAGCTCAGAGCCACACAGCCCTGGGGCTGGGCTGGGCACTGGGAAGGTCCTGCTGCTCTGGAGCCAGGAAAGCTGACAGCAGCATCAGGTCCCTGCTTCACCTCCCAAACAATGCATGGGGAACCCAACTCATGTATTCAAAGACAGAAAACGTTAGAGGGAACACAATGCAAACAGGAGGGATGATCTGAATAGGAGTTTGACCTAGGAGCCACTGACTGCAGCCAAAATATTTCCATTTAAGTAACTGTTGTTAAACCTATTGTATAATTCCTGTTACTTGTTAATCTTTCCCCAAAGAAAAAAACTAATTCTGATTGCCTGGTAAAAGCTGTGGCATTACAGTAACTTCAAATATTTTTATGCTAATAGCACACCATATTAGCAACTATACTTTTTTCCCTATTTTTTTACATTTCTTGTTGTTTAGATAATTAATTTTTTACCTCCAACTTACGTCAAACTGCTTTTGAATCAAAGTTGGAATTCAATTCACAATGCAGAAAAAAAGTATTTTAATAGGTGCAGCAGCTACAAAAGAAACCATTGAGTTTACATTTAAAATAGAATCAGCACATGAAGAAAATTATCTACATAATTAGTGACTTGAGGCAATTGTGGCTAATCATATTATGATCAAAAGATTAGAAAAGGCCTCACCTCATCTTTACCTAAGAAAGGATTGATGATAGCTGCTCTTTTTATGAACTACAGTGGTTTGCAATTAAGCACATAATTTGTGTGTTTAGCCAGAGAATTCCCTGGGTTGTAGCTTTCTTTACATGTTAATAGGAAACATCTTAGGTTTAAATATTTGGTTTATGTGAACTTGAGATATTATGATGGGCTTAAATCTTAATATACAATTATGCAATGTCATTTTAATTCTGAAAGGGTATGTTTCAAACATTTTTATACAAGGTTTAAGTTAAAAAGACAAAACCAACCCAAACAGAACCACCAACAAGCCTCCCCCCCTCCCCCAAGACTTCACATTCCCTGGAGATGGAACTGATTTGAAGGATGCCATCAACAAGAAAGGTCAGCTTCAAAACTTAATTCTCATCAGAAGCAAAGCAGATGGGACAGGAAATGTAGTCCAGCACCCCCACATAAGCAGTTCACAGGAGCAAAGGGGTCTTATCCAAAATAGGAGACGGTGCCTGGGCTGAGCAGGATGTCAGGTACATCATCTCAGCTCATCACAAGGCTCAAACACCCACCCCTCCAGTCTCTGTTTCTCACTGGATCCCACTGACCCCCTTGCCAAAGTGGGAAATCTCTCTGTGTGCTGTTTGTGATGGAGAATTTCACGTCACTTTCACATCACAAACAGAAGCCACGCTGGTCCCAAGAGAGCCCAGATGCTCAGCAGGATCCATCCCCACACCAGGCTGTCTTTGCCCCAGGAAAGCACAGCCCCTGCTCAGGGCTGAGCTGCCCAAACACCCCACAGCCCCTCTGGCACTGAGCTCCCCCTGTGCCCACCCCACAAATCTGGGCTGAGACCTCATTCCCCAGTGCCACGGCCATGGGGCTGCAGCTGCGGCTCTGCAGAGTCTGGCTTAAGCTCTGGCTTTAGTTCAGACAGGAATCAATTCAGGGAAGCCCTCAAAGATCCCTTTTGCCTTTAGGAACACTTACAGCACAAATGACTGCGTTTTGTCTTGGTGCCAGGCTTTGTACTCACTTTGTGCTACCACGAAGGGCTGCCAAAAGGGAAGGAGAGGAACTGGGGTCCATTAGCCTGACTTCACTTTTTCATGATCTTCCCAGAAGTCGCTGCCCGTGCTGCTCTGATGCATCTGTGCAGTTCTCATCCAAGGCACTGAAAGCCCACACTGCAGCCCTGGGGTATCTACAGCTTTTCATGCTGGGTGACAGCAGCACAGCAAAGAGAGAGCTGGTCCTCCAGAAAGCACCACTGGGAAGGATGAGATCTGTGCCAGCTCGCTGTCCCCACGGAATGACAGCACTGGCCGAGCTGCAGGCATCACATCAGCTGCTGATTCTGAGTATATGGCAAATGAAGGAAGTGGCATTTCTATCAGCAGGAAACATTTGGGTCCAAGTTAAGATAACTGTTCAGGAATGACCAAGTGTGCTTACCCAAGGGGTCGTAGCAAGTGAATTTTGTCACCTAAAATTTAATGAGCCATTCCTACCAAAAGGGGTCTGCTTTATTCTGCCCCTTCAAAGGGGACTCACCAAAATAATCTGCTTAGTGCTCACAAGGAGGTGAAGAAATACACACCAGGGCCTCTGTTACAGCCACTGCCTTCATAAAATGTCTATTTAATGTTTAATGGCTGTGAGGTTACACTTTGCACTGTCAGCTTTAAGACCTAGCCTACCTAGGATGGGAAAAGTGCAGCTTATTTAAATTAGTTATTTGTCTTTCAAAAAAGATTCAGGGAAGGTTCTTAAGAACACTGAGCAATACCAATTAATAATATCTGAGTTACTGGGCTGGCTTGATTTTAGACATTAAGGGGTTCTCTGTGGATTTTCCCATTTATTAGTATTTTAAATTTTTTTAGATTAGAAGATTATTTTTATAACTGCAGTTGGGAAATAAATATCTTAAGAGGGGTTTTTTTCCCTTTTAATGCAGGGTTACAAAGTGATTTACAGTGAAAATTATGAAGACTTAATATTTGAGTTTCCTCTGGAACATACTGTTCCTGCAAGGTCAGTACCATTGACTAGTATTTAAAAGTAATGGAAATATATGTCTTGTGGGGCAGCCAGAATGCTGCAGTCCCTAATGACCTGTGCCACAGGAATAAGAACCAAGCAGCTGCAACTGCCAGCAAAGTTTTGGTCACCAATTTGGGAATTAAAAACCGTCCTAAACTGATTATAGCCAAGATTTGCAGGGACAGCACAAAGGGCACCTCTTCCCCTGACATGAGTCATTAATTTCTATATGATTTGCTTTCTATGTTTTAAGATCACCCAAACACTTTTGCATTAATTTCATTAATGCAAGTAAGCGATGAATGCAATTTAAAAAAAAATCACAGGACCCATTTACATTTCCCAATCACTTTCTAATGAATAATTTTACATGCAGACAGTGCCCACTCTGTAGAACAGGCCCCTCAAAGGCAGGGTTTGAACAGCCACAACCCAGCGCTTCAGAAAGTGATCATCACACCAGTCCCCATTCAGCCAAAAATACCACATTTATTTAAAGGTTTGCATCATTTCAGAAGGCTGCACAATGTCTCACAGATAAGCAGTACTGCAGAGGAAACAAAGGCAGGGAAAGGGCAGGCACTGGGGACAAGGACTGACTCCACACGACATCCATCATGGCATAACAAGCACTGCATTCTTGGCAGGTTTATCGCTGCAAAAAAGGAATTAAGAGCAGCCTGAAGAGCCACAGCACATGGGAGCTGCCTAATGCTCCAACTCCACACCTGGATTTACTGATGTTGTAAATGTCCATGTCACGAGTCCCACAAAACTCATACCCTGCAATCGAACAGCCAAGTGAAAATTTAAATTTTTGTAATATTGGGGGCAGGAGGAGGGGATTATTCCCCATGTCTGAGAACCAACAACTGAAAATAGTGTGATGCTAAATGAATAAAACTTACAGAAGTAGTTAAAAGAATCATGAAATCACTCAATGTAAAGGTGCTGAGTCAAGTTTTTTTGAGTGTGTGCCAAGACTGCATTGCTCAGAAAACAGATGAACTCTTTAGAAAAGATCTATCATAACTCTTCTGAAAATAATTTTTATTTCAATTCACTTGACAAACTTCCCAGTAGGGACAGCTAGGAATCACATATCCAATGCCATGCTGTGGAGCTGTACACCTAATGTCTGATCCAAATCCCTAATGGACATCAATTATTATATAAGATGAATTAAACATGAAGATTATTTATTTCCATAGCACATTTTAAGTATGTACTTGCATGTGATGAAAATTTTATTGTTTGTGCTTGGGAAATAAAAGGGGCAGGATGCCTAGTGTTAAAACGAATTTTCTAATTGAACTTTAATGAGCCTTGTCAAATCCCTTGATGCAGCTTTCTCACTTCTAAGGATCACTTGGTCCTTATCTAAAGAGTGAGCCTGCATTAGCATTTAAAGGCAGCAGGACTGTGCATGTTGAGCTTTAGCTTTAACCGGAGGCGAAATATTTTTCTTTTAAAAATTAGCCAAATGGAATTAGCTAATGGAATTATGTTACATTATTTTAGATAATGTATGTAATTTATTTAATTTATTTACATGATTTTATTTATAAGGGAAAGCACTAAAGAAAAAGAAGAAATTAAAAAAAAAACCAACCAGCCAAAACTCTGCTAGTTGTTGGCAGATTAAAAGCAACAGCAAATTCTACACTTCAGAAGTTTTCCCCAAATTTCCCCTTAAAAACAAGAAAATAGTTCTGTCTTTTCAAAAAGAGATCCCATTTTGACCACTTTGCTGTGACCAAGGTCATGGCAAATGCCTTAGAACCAGCAGTACATTTATGCTGCTCACACTGCCAGGAAACTGTTACCCAAGTTTGTGAATTTTTTTTAATGCAAACATTACTATAGTAAAGAAACATTTTGTGTGATGCAAGCAGAAAACAGTTCCAGAGAAAGTGAAGTCCCAGAGGACAGAGTGGCTGTGCTCCTCTGGACCTCTCTGGGCTGCAGCAGGTCCCAAAGCACCACAAAGGAGGCCCAAAAATAGACCCAATTTTTAACAATAAAACACACATGACTTCCTAGTCTCACAGACCTCCTGGAAACATTTTCTTTCTCTTCATGACAACCTTTTCCTCTTATACACAGCTCTTCAAGGAGGTTTTTATATCCACTGCATCTGGTATTGGAGATCTGACATGCCAGATCCAGCTACAGCAGGGCAATGAATTATTCCTGTCAGTCCATATCACACACTCAGGAACCCAGATTGCTGTCACTGTCAGTAGTGCTAAAATTCATGAACATAGTTTAGGAGTAACCCTTAGTTCAATTTAATTACCTTACACCAAACCAACTAGCAAAAACCATGGCTTCAATCCAGAAAAGAGAATATTATCCATCAAAGTATAAGAGCACTCCTAATCTGAGGTTGGGCAACCACTTACTCTTATGTCTTTGCAGTATCAAAGCCTTCTGTCATTCAAAAGACATTTTCAATTATGATGTATTCCTATTCTTTTTTAAAAAGGCACCCCAAAGAAATATAAAATCCTCATTTAATTACATCCCTACCCTTACAAGCCCACTGCTGCTTTGTAAGACTAAAAATTTCCTGGATGTTAAATAGGAATATCATTCCAAAGGAAAAATAATGTCAAGGATAAAACTTTGTTCCTGAAGAAAACTGGAACTTCACTTGGTATTTTAAAGACTTCATTAACAAAAGCCTCTGTGGGTATCTACAAATGTTAAATTAAGATCAAGACCTTAAACAGTTTGTCAAACAGATGAGCACATCAAAGCATTTCAAAAAGGAAGAACCTGAGACTTGAAAAGCTGTCAAGAGAGCAGAAGTGAGAAGAAATAAAGGCTAATGAAGTAACTGCAATGCCTGAAGAAATGTCTGGAATAGGTTTTCCTCTACATTATCATTTTAGAGCACTAAAAATGAGGCTGAATTCATTTTATGAGCCTGAATTCACTTCATCACACTCAATATTTTATTACATAGAGATGCATATTTCTATAAAGACCCATTCCCCCCTTTCTTAATCTCTTTATAACTGAACGATCTCTTTGCTGTTATTTCGAAGTTATTTGTCACATTGGGAAATAGAGGAGAAAATATTGCCTCCATTCCTGCACAGCTGCTGGAAGGTGCCATAGTCCTGGTGCAATCCCTGGGCCAGAGATGGGGGGAAATAGTCCATTTACTGTGGGTAATTAGATTAAATTTATGCAAATAAATCTCTACAAAGATCCAGAACAAATAAATCAAACTTTTCTTCATCTATAACCTAAGGCTCAAGGAAACCCACAACACCCTCATAGTGCAACATCTTCAGGCTTGAGGCTTTAATTTGGGGGAAAAAGCACCTGCTCTGATGCTCAGCATGGTACAACTCTGTATGTGCACCTCTCTTCCCCTGCAAAGGAAAGTGTATGAAAAAGTCCATTTATTGGCTGTCTGCTGCTGACAGTATTTTTTGTTAGAAGGAAGCCAAGTTAACAACTGATGCCAACTCTAAAACTCTGTAGTTATCTTTGTATCTCCTCTATGTGCTCATAAATAAATGGGTATATGCCATTAAACTACTTATCTTAAGTTTTCAAATAATATTTTTTGCACACATCATGATTTTTAAAGAAAGTCCATTTTATCTTGTGTAACACACACGAGGTCTGCAGTCTGCCTGCTAATTATTTCAGAGCCACAAGGTTTGCATCCCACATGGAAAGAGCTAAATCTTCTGTGAGAGTTGAATTAATCCTTCTGACTTGGAAAAATCTATTCTCAATCCTGCCTCCTTGTATTCATTGCAGTGTTGTCCCCCAACACAACCTGAATTTTAAGTGTACTTGCTGTGACACTACTGGAAGATGATGTTTCAGTTGCCTATTTTATTGAGTGTAACACTTCCCAAAATATGATGGGGTTTGATGGATGATTATTTGAAAGCCCTACTTGTAGGATAAAAGCTAAGCCAACAAAGCAATGCATTTCACTGAGCACACTCCATTTGGGAACACTGCTGGAGATGCACCTGGAAGTGCTCACTGCTGGAGACACAACTGCAGCAGGGGATGGCCACACAACTGCAGCGTCTGACTGCAGCAGGGGATGGCCACGGGCAGACCATGAAAGGACCATGAAAGGACCATGGGCTCCTGTCAGCAAAGGAGGCTGCAAACCCCCAGAGCCAGCAGGAAACCTCCTGGAGCCCAGGGAGCCTTGGCCACGTTTCCTGCTCTGCAGCCTCAGGGTCACCACCACAATTTCCTTGCTGGATTCATCAGCTGTGGCCCCAGGAAGGAAAGTCCCTGCAGCCCAGAAGACAAATTTTCATGGGTCAAATCCAGTTCTTCAGGTTCTGGAGCCTCACCCTCATGAGGATCAGAGAATGTGGTGCTCACTTTTTAAGCTCATTTGATATGGGAAAATAAATTTTGTGCAGGATGAAGACAATTCCTTTGCCACCAATGAGAATTCACCATCACAGAGTCCTGCACAGTCACCTCCCCACTGCCATCTCCCTACAGGGTTTCACAAAGACACCCACACCTGTTTCCAGGGGCATATTGATAGATAAGACACCCCTGACATCATCTTCCCTCCAGAGGAGCACAGGCAGGGCTCCCAATTACCACAGAGTGTATTTTTTATCTTAATGCCTAGCAAAGCATAAAGCAAACACATACTATCAGCAGCAAAATACAGCCACAGACCAGTGTTGATGCCTCTTGGAAATTATGTGATAAGCTGCTTGCAAGCTCATTATAACCCAGCTTCCAAAATATATTAGAAATTTTCAAAGCCAGAAAAGATGAATAATCAAGGAAATTTTAAAATGTCATTTACTGAGGGAATAGCATTATGAAACAATCTTTTCTGCTGCTACAAACTGACTTAAGCCACAGAATTTATTAACCACTGATAAATGTCAATCACAGTTTTCCTCCCCAAACAAAGGAAATATTTTTGTGTTCACCCTATGCCCCTTAGCTGGCTCACTAATGTTCTATGTAAAGCTAGGAATAAAAAGAATAATGGGATTCAAAATACAGTATTGTTTCTAAAGCTTAATAAAAGGAAAGTCACCGAGTGCAAACCTGAGTAATTACTTGTACTCAGAAGAAAATTACTCAGGCAGTTCCCCCGTTTAAAGCACTTGGAGAAAAAAAAAGTTATGCTAGGGCTTGTTTATATAATTGAGCTGGTTTTGAGTGCATGACTAAATAAATAACTTCTTCAAACAAGAAAACAGGACCCATGCTGTATGCATGCAGCTCCCACTCATTGCTTTCTCCTGTATTTTACTGCATTTTTTACAGTAATATTTACTGTAAAGTATTACAATATTTATTTTAAAATTATATTTTTCCCTAGATGTACCAGAAAGCTAGTTGGCAGAGTTTCATTGAGGTTAACAATATCAAAGAAATCTCTCTCACAGTACCCCAAGGAAAAAAACTTCTTAGTAAGAAGCCCCAGATAGCAGTAAGAAAATTATTTGTTTAAAATTACACCATATTGCCATAGGTGAGAAATAGCAGGTGAGTAAAACTTCTTGAGAAAAGACACAGGAATGTCACCTTGTCTTTCATTGAGGTGGGAATTCTGTCAATAGACATATTGAATCTTGCCTTTGGGGACAAGGCTCTGTGAGTGGGTAATAGCTGTGATCACTTCCCCCAGGAGTTCAGTGTGCTCCTGGTCTGATTGTCCCCACCCCAGGGAGGGACAAGGCCAACCCAGCACAGATTTGAGACGGATCCAGCTATCCTGGCTCTGGGTCACAGCCTGTGACATTTAACCAGCTTCCAGGTATTTCTCCATGACTGACTTTCCTAGAGGATCAGACAGGTTTATTTGCAAATAACCAGCTGCACATGGGGGCATTCTGGAGCCAGCATCATCTGCAGGGGCTTGGCATTTCTTTACACACACAACTTCTGATAATGACATTTCTCCCTGCTGCCAGGCACTGCCAGAGCCACAGCTGGGAGGATTTGGTGTTACTTCACAAGCAAGGGCCATCTCCAGCTGCACAGTTCTGGTGCTTGGTCACATGGGAGAAAACTCTCTCATTTTTCCCTTTCAGCCTTTCTGCTTTACTCCTTTGGTGATTTTTCTCTTTTCCCAGCCTCACCCAGCAAGATGGATCAGACACCCTACTAGATGCATCTTACAATGCCACAAAGGCACCCCAAAATGTTTGAGCTCAGTGTTTGCCTGTCTCAGGAAAACCTCAGCTATCCCAGAGCCATAAAACAGTTCTGACCCTAAAAACCTTTGGATGCTACCACAGGGCTCATGATTACTGCCCTCTGACCTCTGAGGGAATCCCACCCAGCCTCCTTGGCTTGAGGGTTGGTTCAAACTGCAGACATGCCAGAATCACCAAGCAGTTTGGGATCAAAGAGCCCCAAAAACTGTTTATAGCATAAACAGCCACTGCAGAGAAGCTGAGTGATAGCACCCACATATTTACAGTTGAAGGAAGAAATAGATCTTCCCTGCAAACCAGAGCCAGGAGGAATTCTGCAGAACATGTCAAGCTCCACTGATGGAGATGGGTCAGGCACAGATGAAGTAACTGATAAAGCAAATAGCTGCAAAATGGATGTGAAGGTCCCACACACCCACATATGAAATACCACCCTGCAAATGAAGCAGTTTATTATCTCCCATAATGCTCAAGGAGCAAAATGCAAGGAAATGTGATTTATTTTAAACCACAACAGCCAAAAGAGCTCTCACAGAAAGGAAAATATTCATGGTTTTAAGCATATCTACTCCAGTATTTGTCCTCTTTTCAGGACCCCCTGTGTGCACATGAAAAATTAAATAATTTCCAAAGTTACTTTGCATGGCACTACATGTAAACCAGGGCAGTTCAGATGCCTTAACAAAACCTGCTCTTTAGTGCTCTGCATTACCTTTTGTCTCTGCTTTGAATTTGGTAGGCTGGCACATGAATGTCCCCCTTGATCTCAGGTTTTATTGTATTCCTACCTCCTTATTGCTATTTGTCTTACTACTACAGTTTCTTTCACCAGCACGCTGCCAACTGCACACCTACACTCAACAACTCCCAAAACAAAGGAATTTTGAGTTACAGGTGAGGAGGGAAAATGTCCTTTTGCAATCAGAGTCTCTCTCTCTGAAGTCTCTGCAAGTTATTCTGTTGATTTCTATGGCACCAAAGCAAACAGCCACATCAGATGCTGAGATCTTCCTACTGTTCTTGGAGAGATGGCATCAGTCATTTCTGTTATCTATTTATTCATACTCTTCAAAATTGAGGGCTGTGGTTTAGCACAGGTACATTGCCACTAGGGATTTTGTGTTATGGATGAATTAATATTTACATTTTCTCAGGCCTGGTATGTAGAAATCAGTCATTAGCTATTCCTCCTCAGTGCATTTATCACATTCTGAATTCACAGTGGTTGATAGTACCCTAAGTTCTACACAAACAGGCAGGTTTTTAATTTCTACTGGTGTAACATAAGGCATGCCAAAATGTTTTGCTCCACCTATTTCAGGACTGGGTCCAGTGCACTGGTGTGGTGACACCAAGAGCATTTCATGTGAGCAGTGCTGTGCTCCCAGAGCATCCTGCTGGCTCTTCTGCACTGCCCTGGAGAGCACAGGCTCTCACAGCTCCTGCACTGAGGTCTGAAGCTGTTTTTAGCAGTCAGTAGTGCTGCTTTAGGAGCATCAAACAAACACATAACAGCAAATCCTAGACCCAAACCCAGTGATTTTTCAGCTGACCACCCATCCTATCAAATCGATGTTCAGTGCACCTGAGGCTCAGGAAGGAGGGCATCAGCTGTGGATTTACATGAGAAAACAGCAAGAGTGTTTCATCCCCTCATCAGCACTGCCCAGGGAGAAGATCAGCTTCCATTTCCTACTGTGCAGGCTCCTCCTCCTCATTCACATCGTGGCCTGTGCCAAAAGACCTTTTAGACCCAAAACAGACCTACAAGCATCAGTCTGGTAAAACTTCTGTATAATACTTCCAAGGGATCTCCTGCAAAGGGATCTGAACCAGCCCACATTAACATATCTGCATTCTAAAAATCCTCTGCAAGCAATGGAATCTACTTCAGAGTCACAGGGAAGGAAACAACAGCACAGAAAAAAATTGAATATCCAGCTCAGTATTGCAGTATGCCAGCCTCAGAGACAGGGAGACAAACCAGACCACAGGGACAAACTGCAAAGGAGATGCAGCTTCAGCTGAGCCATGGTGCCCTACAACATAACAAGGATAGGGTGTGTAGATAATGCAATTGCCACAGTGATCCACCTACTTGAAAATCTTCCATGAGTCCAACTGTTAGAGGTTCACCAACCCCCATCAAGCTGGGTGCCACATTACCAGGTGACTTTTGATTATCACGTCTACAAGAAATTATGTTGTAGGGTATTACAAGAAAGATTATAAGGTCAGATCTGCAATGCTTCCATAAAGCAAAACACTCACAGAAATGTTCTTTAATAATACTGGCTAGGATGCACAGTTCCAAAAACATACAATTCTTTGGACAAAATGCAGTGCAAGTTACAAAGGGAACATTCTCCAAGACCTTCAAAACCTTTACAAACTATTTAATGATGCAACCTTATTAGGGTAATAGTAAAGATGCTTTTCTGTTAGGAAAATGTCCCAAATTCTTGTTTAAAATGTATGTATGCTTATAAAAATACATGTCTATTCTAAAGTATTAAAAATAAATTTTGTTTTGATTATTAGAAAAAGAGGACAAAAGAAGGCCTAGGTTTCCCTCTTACTTAAGCCTGTGAATGGCCTTTTTGGTGTCCAAGTGTGTCATCTAAAACCTGTTCTTCTCTTTCACATCCACTCAGTCTTTGAGTGCCAACTTCACTCTTCAGGTGAACAATCTTGATTAAAGAATTATCTTCTGCCTAGAAGGAAATTAAAAAAGGCCATTGCCAGGACTAGGAAGGGGGAAATAGAAGTCTTTCTCTCTGGGCTATAACCTTACTAGTCTTGGTTTTGTCCCCATGGCAGGGGGAGCCCTCAGTGTATCATCTTCAGTCATGCAATCCAATGAACACTTGTGCCCTACACAGCCTTGGCCAGGTCAGAGCTCAGTTCACCAGGTGCACAACCCTGAGGCAGTAAAATGATCTTATTGGACAGCTTCCCATATTGATATGCTACTTAATAATCAAATCCCACCCATGTTATTTTGATATTTGTGTAAAATCACATTCTGTGACTTGCACAATTGGGGAAGGGAAGATTCTTTAATTAGACAATATAAAAATGAAAACACGAAGGATGAGATCCTCTAGCCTTGGCCATAATCCAAAATTGGACTATTTAGGCCTTGAGAGAGCTCAGCTGGTCATGCCCTGCTTGCAGCAGGCTGTACCAGAGATCTCCAGAGGTCCTCTCTGGTCTAAGCTGCTCCATGAGTGTTTATGGCTCCAAGAGCTTGGACTTTACTGATTCTGGATTTAAATCCAATTATACTCTAAACTTGCTTGGGATAGTTTCCCACTTCAGGTAGCAAAGCAGAGCTTTCCTATAATCCATGCAGGGAGCCCTCCTCCCCTCACTGCAAAGCCAGCTCCTGTGCCAGCCCATCCAGTCTGACTGCACTACCTGCTTCCTCAGAAGCTGGAAAGTTAAGATGACCACCTATCCCAAGTTTATGAATCATCAGAGCCTTGAGTGAGAAGTGCCTGGCAGCTGCAATTTCCCACCAACTCCATCACCAGACCAAAAAAAAATTACATCACTTCAATTTTTATTTTTTCCGAAGTTGTAAAGGGAGGAAGTGACAAAACATCATTGACACAGAATAACAACAAAAAAATTCCTCCTCCAGAGCTAAAGCAACTAGCTCATAGCCCTCTCTCTCTGTGGGTAAGTGAAAACTGCTGCTACTGAGGTAAACAGGATTTCTTTGTGAAGGTGCCAGTGCTCTCAGCTCAAGGGTGGAACAGGCTGGCTTGGCAGGGCTTCCTCCTCCCCCGTGGCTGGCCCTGCAGTGCCTGCCCTGGTCCAGCACACAACAAGCCTGCTTGCCCTCCTGCACATACATTTATGTATTGCTGGCTGATTACCACAATCCGTCCCCCAAATCACCTATTCCTGCTGCAGCCCCCCAAAGACAACAGGTAAAATTTATGTATCGTGTACAAAATATTCAATGTATGATCGTCTCATTAGATTCTTCGTTAATAATTTGCCAGGAGTGTGAGACAAAACTAGATGATGATCTGGTGAAGCTGACAAGTGAAGACTCTGTGTGGCAGCACCTCCTTTCCCAGCCTTGGCTCTACAGATTCCTCCTGGGAGCCCTTCCCAAATGCACTGAAGCCACAGCAGCCAAACATCCTGCAGCCCCCAGGGCTGAGCATTGGCAGCTGTTTGTGAATGCTTGAGTTTGGCCTGCAGGGAAGTGAAAAGATAGTTAAAGTTACATTCAAAAAACAGCAACATTACCAGAGGCTAAGGGCTCATATACCATTACCACAGCTCAGGTGATCTGTAAAACTAATCATGAACCTGAAACCTTATCTATTTACATTTCAGTGATGATACCCATCTGTCCAAAATCCCCTGGAATCAATGCAAACTCTCTCTGCATTCAGTGCCTCATGTTTCCTGCTACAGCCACATTATTTACTTTGATTAATGATCACTTTGTGTACTATTAGCTGAGCAAGCAAAGAGTGATGCTGAGCATCTGAAATAAGACCAGGGAGATATTAAAGCCCTGTAGCACAATCAAATGGCCTTGCAGCTCCCTGCCCTCTCCTTTCCAGATTCTTTTTAACCAGCTATGAGCTACAGGATTTATTTCCTAAGAACTATCCAAAAGGTCCCATCTTACTACTGAAATAAAAGTATTTAGAGCTCTACTGGGTTGTTATGAATAGCCTTCTCCAGCTTTTCAATTTCTTTCAGGCTAGAAAGCTAACAGCACTGGAGCAGTTAGCCAAAATGAACATTTAGTTTACTGAACAGAGTACCATAGATAAATTGTCCATTGTTTGGAGAGTCTCAAAAGAAAATGGGGGAGTAAATGTTCCCATGGTACCAAGAAGAAATAGGCTAAAAAAAGGTAGGAAATTCTAGCACTACCTACCTATATTTAGTTGAACTCACAGGTATAATGATTTGGTCTGATGATTCATGAAACCTTCATGGTCAGTGCCCCGTGGTCCTTGTAATAACATGGTGAGAGTCTTAAACTCCCAGTGAAAATTTTCAATGATCTTGTTGTCCTCTTTCAGTTTATTTAAATATCATATACAGTGGTTATTCCCTTTTTCTTCCCCAATACAAAAACTACCAGGAAGCATGTTTCTATAGAAGAGTTTTTGTCATAAAGTTTGTTAGCAAAAAGAAAATGTGGTTTATGTGTCCCCAAAATCAGCAGATCAGAAAAATGCAATGGATATTTGTGAAACATGCCAGAGAGATCAGCAATCAGGCTTTTCTTGCTGGAGGAAAAAATAATCACTCAATGAAAGCTTTGTCTTTAGTCAGAACCAGCAGTGGACTTGCAGCTGTCCTTGGTCCCAGTCTGGGCTTTTTCCAACCCTGCACACACTGGATGACTTTGCCCAAGGAAGCTTTCTGATGGCTTGGAGCTTTAGGCAAATTCCCCAATGACTTCTGACTAAAGCATTTACAGATTAAAGAGGTTAGCTGCCCTTTTGCTACCAAGGGAAGGAGAGGCCTAGTAGGGTTCAAGCTTTTTAAACCTCTATCAAGAAAAGCTGCCAAAATCATGCTGCAGATCACAGCAGCTTCCTGGCTCCTGCTACTGGCAGCATATGAAATGCTGAGAAGAAAAACAAAACAAACAAAACAAAACAAAGCAAACAGCCGAAACACGTGAACAAAACTATTTTCAGAAGTTTCAGCACTTCTCTGAAACCCAAGGACTTGGCTGTGTGTGTTTCAAGATCTGATCTGATCTCTCTCATTCACACAGGGAGGGATTCACAGAGCAGACCTCCAGCAGCTCTCCCTGCCACTCTCTGCTCCCCTTTCCCTGCACTTTCAGAGCTCTGCAGACACAGGGACAGAACAGAGAGGGCCAAGAGTTGTCCAGAGACCAATGCAGAACCCACCTGCATTGCATGCATCACTGGCCTGCTGCTACAATGCAGAGAAAAGGTGTTCATAGCCACTTTCCACTCTCAATAATTTGAGAATCTCAAATATTTAATCTCAAAAACTGCAGTTTCAGGAGCCTGAAAGGTCGAGGTCACAAGCAAGTGCTTTCCAAAGCCACCTCTAAGAGGAAAACACAGAGGCTGCAGCTTTGATTTACAGCTACTTTGAATCAATTCTAAAAGTCTCTCTATAAAAAACCCCAACAATTTCATATTTCAGGATGGATCTCAGCTTTTAAGATATCAGGATGATTTGAAGGACTACCAAAATGCAGAGCCTACAGACATGTACTTTGCTCAGAACTGCTAAACTTGGCTTATAGTTTGGACAAAAATAACCCTATTTTAAAAACTGCCAGAATATATGGATCAGAAATCTTTCAGCTTTTAGAAATCTAGCATTTTGTTAAGGTGAAGAACTCTCAATGTTCTATTTTAAGTTTCAAGAAAAGCAAGCTCTGGAATTCTTCATAAATATCATCCTTTGATTCACAAGGAAAGTATTCTCTTTTATCCCCTTGTAATTCAGAAAGAGGAAGGCATTTAGAATATTTTCCTCCAAAATAGCATTCCCCTGGTTATCTAGATCAGAGGTCTGCCTACAAAAGTGATAATGAAACTGCAGAACTATTTCAGTAGAAGCTCAGCTCCAATAAATTACGTGACTACTTTAAATAGATGTTATGCATCAAACTAAAGTTCTCAATCTTATTTTAGCATAACACCATATTCCTAGAATATTTTATCTCCTAGTTATATATTAAACTTGCAGTTTAAATCAATATATAAAGGAAAATTATTGCAGGACATGGTTATTCTTGTACAAAGCAAAATGCAGAAGATGAAGTTCCTAGAAAGCAAAATGCTGATAAGAAAGTTAAGAACAGGGGACATTTTGCTAATTTATTTTGAATCTGGGTTTGATCTTTTCTGCTTTTATGTCCCTTGAGTCCCCTCACATGTAGAGTGTTCTAGATGCTCTTCCCATCCTGAGGCAAAAGTTTGGCCCTTGGGAAGGGGATGGCTGCTGGTTTCTCCAGTTCTTCATCTGGCAAACATGAGCAGGTTTCAAGGGAAGATATTGCTGGTTCTTCTTTTCCAGGAACATATTACAAGAAATTCTCTATACAAGGAGCAAATCCTCATGCAGAAATCAAATCGGAACAATTGCCTTTAAAGCCCATTTTGAAAACTGTCTGCAAGGTGAGAGTGGCAGGGCAGTTCAAGCCATGAAAGTCTGCGAGCAAACCACGAGTCAGGCAGGAACAGGGCAGAGCTGAACAATTTCCAAATGCAAAAACGGAAAACACAAAGTCAAAAAACACTCAATGAAAGGAGAAAGAGTGTTTCTCAGTGAGCTTCACAAATCAGCATGCACCAGGGAGGTGATATTCACATCCAGAGCATGTGGGGGTGGCAGGGGGGTGGCTTTGTTTTGAGAATTGTCATATTTCTTCTGGCAGCGGTCACACCACACAGGGCTCAGAGCTTTGATGCTTCTATTTGCCATAAAGGCTTCAGCACTGCTTGCTGCCTTCCTTCCTCACAGAACAGCCCTCTGGAACCTGCTATCCCCTTTCCTCCACCTCTTTTACACCACCTAATTCATGGTCTGTGCAAGCTTCTCAAAATTTCATGGAAAAATGCTAAAAACAGCAACTTAAGGCATCCATTGAGAGCTTTTAAAAATAATTTATTTTAAGCTAAACACCAGAGAAAATCTAAGGTCACAAAGGTTTAAGTAGCAATTAGCAATGAATATTTTGTTACTGAATTTAGCTTTTTTTTTTTTTCCTGCTTGCAAAATATGTAGGAGTAGAGTAAAAAGGTGTCATAGTCAGCATTACTTAGTAATTTCTACACAAAATATTTGATACAATGGTATTTTCAAACCTCAGGTGAAAATATGCAGCATACAAACTTTTAGGCTTGCATCCTGTCATGATTTTGTTACCAATGAAATGCAATACCAATCAGCACAATACAGGACTCCTTCCCAACTATAATTAAATATATATGTTGAATTCACATTCACAAAATATAAATATTGGAAATTAAGTTGATTTTACATAAATGTGCCTGCTACAAAAAATACATATCTCTAGGCAGTGAATTTTAAAATAATTTTTCCTTTAATATTCCAAAAGAAATGGCAGCACTTTAGACATGTATTGTCAATATACATATCAAAAGCCTGTGCTTGCTGAGTGCTTGAGAGCAATAGTTTTCAAAACAGACAGATTGTAATTACCAGGCTGCTGATTTGCTTCATCTAGCAAAAGTCAGTGGGAAAAGACTCTTCTGCTCCCAGGGTTTCTCCCTGGGAAACATGGACAGTTCAGTTTTGTTCAGCTTCTGGAGGCTCTGGCACTGCCTTCAGATGGGGAAACACAGACACCCCTTTCCCTTGGCTCCTGGACAGGCAGAGCCAAGGAAATCCTGCTGTGTGTGAAGTGGAAAGCCCAGAATTTACCCAGGCCAGGGTGTCTCCGGTGGGATGCAGACAATCAGTGCCCTTAAAACTGACCAGGGAAGAGACAGGTGGGCAAGAGCTCCTCATGGCCTCAGTCAACTCGTGTTCAACACATCCCATCTTCCCTCTGCTGACATCCTCTAAACTGACAAAGTCAGTGGATAAAACTTATCCAAGGTCTGTGAATTGGGGTTCCTTCAACAAGTTTTCTAAGCAATTCCAAATAATGGAAGTTTTTAAGAAAACAGGGTTCAATCAGACCAA
Source organism: Hypocryptadius cinnamomeus (assembly GCA_013400635.1). Lineage (NCBI taxonomy): Eukaryota > Metazoa > Chordata > Aves > Passeriformes > Zosteropidae > Hypocryptadius > Hypocryptadius cinnamomeus. The sequence continues at coordinate 149,680 of VYZP01043664.1, forward strand.
AACCCCAGGAAAAAAAAGAAAGACAGGGGAGCAAGGGAAACCCCTCAAAACCAAAACCCAAACAAACAAAACAAAAAAAAAAAACAACATAACCCACAGTCCTGCTATTTGGCCCACTTCATGCTTATGCTTAAATTTAGTGTCTAAGAAATTCGTACTCGACCCACATTTAAATGACACCAGTATTTTGAAGAGATCTTCATTGCATAAGCAGCAGTGTTCAGTTGTTTGAAAGGCACTTGGAGCTCAGAATGCATTTGCTGGGTTCTGTTCATAGTAAGTTTATTTAGCCTGGTGCACAGCACTGGCCTCTCCCCAAATGTCAGAGCATGTGAACAGCCAGAACACGATTCCTGTGCTCTGTCAGCACCCTGTGAGCTCCCACTGCAGCAGCACACATCCCCTTGACAAGATTTGTCATTCTGAGCTGACCTGGAAATGACCCTCATGATGCTTTATAGCTTCTTGCAAACAAACATTCTGAACACACAAACCCACAATTGTCCTTCTCTCCAAGTGAGCACTCAAAGCAGAAGAATTGCATGGATTCTGGCTCAGAGCTCTGCTACAGGATGCTGACCTCCATTTACATGGGCAAAACTAAAACCATGACATCACTTTTTATGTCATGTACACATGTAAATGTTCACTTATTTTCAAGCTCCTAAATAGCCCTATAACTATCATACTTTTGATAAGGTTTCAGAAAAAGTCATCAGAGTCTTTTTCTCCTCTGACACCACAGAATGCAGTTTCTCCTCCTAAAACATCAATTTGCTTTTGCTTTATCCCTTGTCATAGTGCTGGTCATAAAGAAACTCCTGAGCATCAGCTCAGAGAAACTCTCTAGAATACATTTCTTTTGTCACCAGAGGAGGTTAAAAAAGAAAAAGAAAAAAGAAAAACGAAAAAAAAAATAAACCTCTCACCTTTTTCCCAAGCAGTAACTGAATCAGAACTTCAGATCTCCAAAGTATTCCAATTTGCTCAGGGCATTTCTGAACCCCTATGCCCCAGTCTGATCTCCAAAGTATTCCAATTTGCTCAGGGCATTTCTGAACCCCTATGCCCCAGTGCTGTGACATGGATGGCACATGTGGAACTGATCATGGAAGGCACCCTGCTGCAGACTGCCCATCCTGAAGAATAAAACACTTTAACTTTCTCCCTCCAGACCTCTAGAAACTTCTTCACTATTCTAGCTAGCTTCAGCATCACACCTTGGCCATTGTAAACACTTTAATTTGATGTGATCTGACATTACTTTGTGCTTTGTTCTGCTCTGACTTGCTACAAAGCATTTAGAAGGGTGTCTGATAAAGCATTAATACATTTATCTGTTTTTATGCAAAGAGAAACAGCAAACTTCCTTTTTCATGCACTGGAATTAAAGTCAACGTGATCATAAGAATATGTTAACATAGTAAAATCTCTGATGAATAATTCAGGCTCTTAGGAGTGAAACACTGAAGGAGACAGTTTCAGATGACTGTGTTGACAGGCTCTGATGTCCAATATGTTCAGTGCAATAGAGAATGAGTTGGAAAGCCCATGAATGTAATTTTTCTAGTTCATTTACTTCTCAGTAATAATAAAGGGCATCATGTTTTCATTTAAATTCCATACTGGAGAGACTGGAACACTCATGCTAAAATGAAAAGTGCATCACAATGACGTCAATACCCAGATGCAGGAATGAGTCAGTCGCGTGCTTCTAACTGAGACACCATTGAGAGGAGTCAAGAAAAAATATCCCAATATGACCACAATATTTACAATAAGAAGTCACATGTGAGTTAATTCCACATGTCACTTTTCTCCTCTGCTGGCAAGTTCAGGTTGGTATGAGATGCCTTCTCTAATGCCTATAAGGTACGTGCTGGGCTCTGGCCAGGCTGCCCATCCATCTGTAAACTCCAGTAAATAACTCCTGAATTTGTTTACATGCAGCCTTTTATCCCTCCCAGGCAAAGATTTCAGAAAGTCAAAACAGCTTGCCTGGATCTCAAAGATTTGAAGAGTTGGCCCACTGACTGATTTTGCAAACAGAGACCAAGGCGAAGGCATTACAAACATGAACAGCAAAGCATTCAAGTTAAGCTTTTTTGTGCCAAACAAATCATTAGAAGTTTTCCTCCCTCCCACAAGATGCTCAGTAGTCAAGCTCGTGGAATCACAAGCATCATTTTAAATAATTTATGATTTATATAATCATGCACAGGTCTATTGAACACAATTAACCTCCACTGCTAAATCTCTCAGAGAAAAAAAAAAAGAAACCAACAAAAAACCACCAAACCTTTCACTATCACACTTCTAATTAGTAAATAGCAGATTTCTCTAATTGCTAGAGAAACAAAGCTCACCTGTCACAGCAACAACCCTGCAGGTCGGCAGCACAAGGGAAAACAGGCAGCACAACAGCACTGCACAGACCTGAAAGAGCAGCTGTCACAAAGTGGACACATCACACATCCCTTATCACCTGCCTCAAAGCTGTTCCTCAGGTGGGGACATCTCACAAGCTGCTGAGAGCTCAGACCTGTCAGCTCCCTTGTTTTCCTTCCTGGCCTTTCCCTGCAATAGCAAAGCAGAGCTATAAAACCAGGGGTGCTGCTCAGCTGCCTCCAGTGCCCATCAGTGGCTGCCCAGGCAGAATAAAAACCTGTTCCCTCTGCAGATCCACTCAGAGATCGCCACTGGGCTGCCCAGGACTCGAGGACCATCAGGCACTTTATTGGGATGGTGTTACCCATCAGAGCAAATAACCCTTTTTAAGGAGAAAATCAAGCTCCTTGCCCCCTTCTTAACACTGTGAACTTCTCCCAGTCAACCCAGACTCCTTCTGGTAAATTCTGGCACACAGGAGCCTCTTTCTGTGTACAAACTCCCAGGCTGAGCTGGCTGGTAACATGAAAGCTGGTTTGCAAAGTTCCAGCTCTCCTCTGGCTCCAAGTCTAATGCAAACAGAAAATGTGTCACAAATCCCAAAGCTGAAGCACAGACCAGTGGTTTATAGATTGGTGCAAGATGGAAGTCCCTACAGACTGGATTTTTAAAGGCATTTGCCAATCAATGCAATATTAAGAGGTAGATATTTGCAGCTGAAAGCCCTGGAAGGATCTGAAGGTCTGGCTTGGCAACTGTCCACATCAGTGCCCCATGAGAAATATTTTTAACTTAGCCTCTCATGCACAGAGCTGTCTTTCCAACACTGCAAAATTAAACTGCATCACAGCTGTAGGATAAAACTAATTAATGTTTTGACCATAAAGCCATAACTCTGACAAAGATATAAGATTTAAAATTACCTTTTGTATGATTTCAACAGGAGCTTATTATCAAAATGTCAGGTGCAATCAATAACATTACTTTTTGGTATAACCCAGTGTACATGATTTATTTGCACTGATGTTCCATAATTACAACTAATACAAAACGACTCATCAAATTCACATTCTGACACTAGTTCATCACAGATAACAAATCTATACACAACTTCCACCCTGTTGGCTATTTAACATATTTTTAAAAGCAGCTCCATGATCCTTAAACAAGCCAGTGAATCATGGTCCTTCATGTAGATTCTTATTTGTTTTGTGTGTGCGTGTTTATATGTATACACACACACGGGGAGCTGACCAATGCTTTCTGTCTGCCCATTAAAATGTTTTACAAACTTGAAAACTTCACATCAGGTGAAATGCTTGGCTATTTGACAAGTGACAGAAAATAAGCCGGCTTCTACTTCCTTTCAGCTGGTGTCGTTTATTTTATTGGATTACAGTTATTAGGAGCTGGGGGAGGGAAGTGGGCAGCAGCAGGGGATTGGGTTTCGTTGTTCAGCTGACAATGTAACTTACTCATTTTGGCACGTACTGCAATGCCTATTTTTACTCAGCCCATGGCTCCTCTCTCCCCAAGATGTGCCTGCACCCACACACCACTTGTGCACTGTACAAGTCACACTCCTTATGTAATGGTTTTGGATGGGGTGCCCAGGCTGGTGCCAGAGCCTGTGGAAAGGGGAGCAGGCTGGCAGAAAGGAGCCAGCTGGAGGCTGGGACACCTCCTGGGGAAGGCTGGGAGGCTCCCAGCTGGGGGGCTGCTCGTGGCTTTGGAGAGCCTCAAATGAAGCAAGGATGAAAAGAATGAGCATGGCCAACACAACCTTGAGAGCACAGATCAAAACCAGCCAGTCTGGTAGGCAAGGATTTGCATTTTGCTTCATTTGAAATGGCCAGTGGAATTTTTCAATCTTTTTTTTTCCCTCCTTTTTTTTAAATACCATACCATGGTATTAGTAATATATTGCTATACTTCCGTGCTTTGGAACCACCAACTTTTGCTCCCTACACATAAAAATAAAGTTTAAAATTAAAGGGAATCTCTTCTTTTTCCTATAATTTAAAAGCTATAATTATAAAGCAGATATTTCCAACTTCAGTCAGTCACATGTCTTGTTCCCTCACATTATCTAAAAAAGGATCACTTTAGAAGAGAAATGGAAAGTGAAGTTAAACCAGTCAAATGAGGGGTTTTAGCAAAACTATATGCTGCTATTTGCTCATGTGAAAATCCTAATAGGAAGTTAAAACTAGCTTAACAAACCATTTTACATTATGAAATTATATTCTTGAATACATGTATATATTTCATATAACCGCTTAAAATTTATTTTTCCTTTCTTGTACATTGATTAACAAACACAATTACATCTCTTTTTAGAAATTTTCATCAATTGCATTCTAGAGATCTTAAACAGTTCATACACAAACTACAAAATATTAAAATTACCTGTATTTGTCCCGATGCATCACTGATATAAGAAACGGGAAGGGGGACGTGTATACCAGCATAGAAAAATACAGAAATGTGTTAACCACCAAACTTAGATATCTTATAAAAGGACACAGAGCAGTGGAACTGGAAAAACTCAGGACCTCAAGGGCTGTAGGATGACTTTTATCCCTGTTCCCTTGCCCTGCTGGCTGCTCAGCAGCTCAACACCAACTTCTCTGCACAAGTCCATTACTTGACTTCTAAAGGATTTATTCAGAGCACATGAGATGCGTGCTCGTGTTGTCCACAATTACTTTGCAAATTACTGCCAACCAGATTCAGCACCAAATACATTTCAGAGGAAGGTCAGTCAAACATGCTAAAATATTACTATTAAATGATATAATAATTGAGATGACAAGCACAACAGACAAGCTTTCAAGACTCCCCACAAGGAAACCAGCAGGCTTTGCTGTGCCATCTAGGGAGACAAATACATGAAAATAGCTAATAATAGTAAAGCAGAGTCATTGACTAATTCAAAAGATATAGTGGTTTTCCTTCCTACAGAGATTAAAATTATACAACAAAAATAAGATACTAACAGGCTAATTCCATCATCATCATTATTATTAGCCTGTACAGTTTATGCAAATGTTAACAAGGGTTGTCAAGACAGTTCAATGATAAAGCATATGCAGCAGACAGATTGGTTCAGTTTAGCATCTGAATTTACATTTTAGCTAAACAGAACCGTTTAAATATGAATTTAATTTTACAAAAGGATTTTCATAAACTGACCTTGTTCCCTATAGATCTACACAGCTATTTTAGCAGATTTCTTTCTAAAAAGATATGAGGTGGGTGATAGGAAAGTGAATGAGCCTGGCAAAGTAAATCTTCCTCTTCATGCTCATCTTTTCCCAGGGCCACGGACAGACTGTGGACATGACAGGACTCTAGAAACAACCCACAGCCCAGTGGGGGCCTGGAGACTAAAAAATATATGATTTTTGTAGTTCTTTACTTAATCTCAACAACTATAAATTGAAACAATGGCTCAGTTTTAGAAGCCCTGTGGAGCAGTGCCAATATCCTCCAGGTCTTTTTTCTATTTCTGAAGAAATCACAATATCTTCTATAAAGTCTACACACAATTTTGTCAATGTAAGCTCTAATTAGACACCAATATTGTTGTTTCCAGAACAGACATCTGTTGTCGACAAAATAACACTGTGCATCTGGAACAATTTAATATATTATTTAAATAGGATTTTAGTTCTAGATAAATACAAACTTAAGTTTGTATCTGTAGAATTTAACTTAAGTCCAGTGCTATGGATATAGAAAATCTGTCTGCTTCAGACAAACAGAAATGCTGAAACGTTTTGTCATTTCATTATTCCCTTGGAATAATATTGGTTTTCCCTCCATACATAAAGCATACTGCAAAATAAGATTGGAAGGTAGGCTTTGAAAAAGACAAAATACTACCTCAAAATGAAATCAATGACTTCAGCACTGTTGATTTTGATGATGTGGAAAGACATCCTTCAATCAGCCAGAAGAAAAGACTGATTGGAAGGGAAATAACCAACTAACTGTGGCAATACTCAAAATGGAAACACACCAAAAAATGCAACATATTTTCATGGCACCTTAGGAAATCAACAGAGATCTGCTCAAGTTGTGCCTCAGGACCTGTGACATCCATTGGCACATCCCCAAGGGCTCCTCTGCAGCAGCAGCACAATTCCACAGTCACGTGCAATCGCTGCTGCATTGAAGTTTCTCTTTTCCATTAAGGTGACTACAGCTGTTTTCCTACCATTCATTGCAAGGCTTCACAGTGTGAATGACATCACAGCACTAAATCTTTTTTCTTACTCTAACTGCATAAAGGAATAAAATTGGGATTATGCATGCTGGCACACACACACTCTGCATCTACAGGTCATAAAAGCAACAAATCCAGTAAATTGTCATCACCGTTTTGCCAAGCAAAAATGAAACACATCATCACCTCCATAAAAAACAAACCTACTAAGTCTTGAAAGTCAGTGCTGTGTTTATATAAAAAGTGATCTAAATATTAATCTTCACAGACAGCATGAACTTGAGAAAAAGGATTATGAATTTCAATGCTTATGCTACTGATACTTAGCAGTAGTTTAGAAGTATTCTGTATGTTTGCTGAATGCTTTTACACCATTGCAAAAGAAGTGTTGTATTACAGCTCATTACTGTACCCTGAGCTCAAACTGTACCTTTCACACAGTTGCCCCACTCCAAATATTAATTTGTGTGTGGCTGGTTTTTCAGCAACAAAAGGAACAAGGAAAAAAGTGCAAATAAACAAGAAATGTCCTACTGTGCATTTCAGAGGGAAGAAGCAAAAAGTGATCTTAAACAAGAATTGTGACCTGTTGGAAAGCAAAGATTATTCATACATGGATATCCAGTGGGGAGCTGGGACCATATTGTGAGCATGGAGATCCAGGCAAGCAGTGAGAATTGAATTGAACTGAAAATAGCAGCACAAAAATCAAAATCAATGGGTTGATGGCGGGGGGAAATACCAAACAAGAAAGCAATCCACAGAGAGCACACAGGAAAAGAGGAATGACAGGGAAAACATAATTTAGGAGGGCACCAGAAGCACAGAGAAACCCTTCTTAGGGTAAGGAAGGCCATGCATAGCACTCCCCTGGCAGTGAAGTTTGGTTATGGTTTTGTGGAGACACCTACAGTGATTTTATAATGTACAATTCAGATGGGAAAGAAGAACACAGTTGAAAAAAATAACCAAAACAAATCACCAAACTCAAGGTGTTGATTGGGAAAAGCATATCCTAAATGTTCTGCTCTCACCACTGAGCCAGGACAGTTCAGTTTGGTGACTACAAATGCACAGACATTGGAAGACAAGAGGAGAGATTCTGAATTTGAGCTTTGCTTTTCTCCAGAATGCAAAGTTTTCCTAGGAAAACAGATGCTTGCTAAGATTATTGTTTTTGTAGCTGCACTAATTTTCTCTCAGATTTGCATTCACATTATTATTTGTGGAAGAAAGAAGAATCACATCTTTAAGAAGAGAAAAACAAAACAAATTCAGGGAATTTATTATCATGGGCTATTAACATATCTCAAGAGCAAAGCAAGCAGAAGGCCTAAGGGAGGCACTTCACTATTTGAATTTTCAGGCTCAGTTTCCATTTGCAGGAGTTTGTTTGGAAAAGCTTTTTGGAAAAAAAATTAGAAAGAGACAGAAAGGAAGATTTGCTCATTAGCAATTCCTGCTGAAGCTGCATAAACCATAGATTTATAATGGCAATGTTTTCTGCTCCCACAGATATGACAAATATATAGCTTGTAATTACAAAAATGAGATATAACTAATGACACAGTTGAGTTTTAGATAATGAGATGGTATCTTGGAAAGCATAATTACAGGATCAAGGGTGAATTAGAGGCCATTTCAGTGCCACTGCTTTTCTAATGGCTCCCAGATTTCCATTCATTGATATAATAAAAACATCTGAGTTAAGACCCAGTAAAAATTCAAGTTGAGCTTTCTTCATATTTCTGAAAATCCTTCTCCATAGGCCTGACAAAAAAACAAGGGTGCAGTGCCAGTAAAAGAAGTGGAATGTAGCAGAAAGTGCAGTGCCTGCCAGGGTGGAGAAATGACAGAGCAAAAACAAGGGAAAACAAGGGGGTGAGACCTGCAACACAGAACTACCAAAATTTACCAAATCATTTACCAAAATCATTTTCCAGCCCCACTGAGGTGCACTGGCACAGGAGCCCAAAGATGTTCAGCTGAGGGCAGGGCTGAAATCATTCAACAGTTAAAATAGCCTTAGTGGTGCAAATCCAAAATGCCTCTTAACCAGTTGTTGCAAAAAGGGCAGCGAAGGCCAACCCTTTTTGAAAACTTATGGCAAGTCTGAATTCAGACTGTGTTGTACAGTAAAGAGAAAGAAGTGCAAACCAGAAACTGAGATTACACAGCATCTTCCTGGCTGCCTTTATAAACTCACAGCTCTCAGTGATGTTTTGGTTTGGGGGAAGTCCATCAGGACCACTTTGCACTCTGCACTGCACCATTCCTACAAAGGCAGGTCTATTATTTTTCATAAGTAAAATTTATTTTTCCTCTTGGCTGATGGGATGACTGCATATGGCAATTTATCTTCATCTGCAGAAACACCTCCTGACACTGCTTCATGACGTGTCCTTTAAATGATGGTACTTTCCACTCTTCCATTATCTCTTTCAGTGCACATCAGTGCTGCTCCACAGGGCTCTCATCCTGCTGGTCTTAGGCAGGACTCCAGCAGTGCCTCTAGGATTCCCATATGAGCACACTCACTGCCACAAGAGACATTTTATTCCTTTATTACTGAAAAACTAAGAGGGAAAGAGCCTTCCCTTTCCCACTTTAGTGCACTGCATTCAAAAGCCACAAATATAATATAAGTGTTGGCTTCAAAGGCCTTCCTCTTAGTTCCAGACTCTTTCCCACTGTTGCTCTGGTATGGTGGAGGATTATTTTATTAATTTTCTATATCAGGGACATTTTTTACTACAAGGAACTGGACTAAATCATCACCTAAATGAACCAGAGAGCCTGCTTACAAAACTGAACTATCCAGGGCAAGGGCTCCCTGTTCCTGATGGCAAAGTACTGAGCAAGGGTGTCCTGTTGGGTGGGAAATGGGTCTGAAAGCAAACCTGGGCTTCAGACAGATGAACAACCTCCCCAGGACACGAGGCAGAACAAGCCAGCACTTCTGCAAAGGGCAGCCAGTGGTTTCCAGGTGTGTGAATACCAGTACATAAAGCTACTCATGATACCCAATTAGCTATTCCCTCTTGCAGCACCCAGCCTGCTTCACTGCCAGTTTACTCCTTTTTGTCATTTTGCATTCTGCTTTCTCTTTCTCCTTCTTACACAAATCCACTTTAACTCATAAGCTCTCTAAAGACAAGTTTCAGGAACTACAGCTTTAATGCTTGTGCCAAACTCTCCTCCCCAAGTTCTTTATCGTTTGAACAAATAGTTTCCAAATACTCAAATGGTTTTGGTTTTGTAAACATTTAATAAAAGTTTAATTAACTGATGAAAAGGGACAGGAGTGGGAGAATTATGAAATGGAAATATTTTCTGTAAAGCACAGCTTCTGTTTGAAGAGCCTTATAAAAACAGTCACTTCCTAGGATCAAGATTTCTGCAGAACAGCTCCTTTGTGACCCATTGAGAAAGCACAAATCTAGAAAATTCATTATAGTCATCTTGCATGTCGTTAATTTCCCTGAATTTTCAAGCATAAATGAACCCGTAAGGGGCAAAAAGTAACCAACCTCACAAAAAAAAAAATCTAGAACTACTTTGGACAGATTATTTTCTATATTACTGACATTCACATAAATTTTGGGAAGAGCACAGAATGTATGCTGGAGGAAAACAAAGGATAAAGCTGCCTGCATTTTCCCTGCAGTTTGTCAATTTTATCACTTTGACCACACCATATTCTAAACCAGTATCAGCATCATCAGCAACTTCTGCAGTACATCTGATTTTTTGCAGGTCTTTTGAACTCATGGAAAAATATCCACTGGTAACTGTATAGTCCCAGCTATGACTCACTACCACTTCTAGAGATGTACTTTTGGACATCAACAACAGTGATGCTGTACCTATAAAATAGATTAATGGCTGGATATGCTGATTAACATCCCAGTGTGAGTCCTTACACAAAAATAAGTAGTCCAGAGGAGCTGGAACATCTACAAAACTGGAGCCAACACTGTTTTGCTTATTCATATTCACACATTCAACCAATTCTAGGTGTCCCCTTACACCATGTATTCATTTATTAGTCTAACAATCTATCTTTTACTGCACAGTATTTTTTGCCCATATTTAGCCAATATAGCTGTTATTATCACTTTATCTTCTTTCCCTCCCTGATGCTGAACATTTTTTATATTGTTTTCCATTGTGTCTGTTGAGAGAGCCATCTCCCAGACCAGAGTCACTTAATTCCAGTGCTCAGGCTTTCCTCTGCCTCACCATCCACTCAGTTCATGTGTGATTTAATTTCTTGTCTCAGTCTTTATTTCCTAACAATCTCAAGACCTTCCAACCAGATCCCTATTCTCTAAAGATTATTATTTAGACTATTCTAGGAGCAGATCCCATATGCTAACCTTGAGTATTCATGATATACAAATGTATATAATAAACATATTCATATAAAAATATATTATATTTACATATTTACTAATATACACATATAACACATATGTATACATTAACCTGCTTATTTCCACAAATGTGCCTACAGTTCTCCACCAAATGTCCCCAAAAATTTTGAAGTACCAACCTTGGAACAGGTCTCTGATACATCAGTCTCAGAAACATGTGACAGCACACAACTTAGGGAGCAAATTATTCATTTTGTCTGAAATTATGGATTTTGCCTCTTCATCAAGTGAAAAAAAACCACTGCATAACAATGAGTAGTCACATCAATCAGGAAAGTCAGTTTTCCTGCAAAGACCTGCATATTTAAATAACAGAAACTTTTAAATATCAGACATGTGCAAACAGGAACTGAAAGAACACTGCAAGCTGTTGAAGAATTCTCCACAGTTGAATGACACCAACCACAAGTGCCACAGGAGAGAAGGATGAACAAGAAGGGGCACTTCTGTGTTTTAAAGTGAAGTCAGCTGGCACACAGCACATCACAAGATCAGTGTGCTTGGAAATCTGGAAGGCCAACCCTGGAAATTGCAAAGAGCACTGCAGAGCATGCATGCTGTGAGCCAGGGGAAAGGTGAACAGCTGCCTGTGTGCATTTGGGGAACCCCATAGTGAGGGTTCTGTTCTAGGGGCCAGAAAAGAAGGTGTCTCCCTAAGAGATGCCACAGCACAGTCAGAGCACAAGGGAAAGGCAGATACCACAGCAGAGGGAGTCTCTGAGACTTGCAACCTACAGCAGCTGAGCTCCCAAGGTCCCTTTCTGAAGGGGTTACCAAAGGTCTGCATCCAGTGCCACCTTTGTTTGGATTGGAGGAAGAACAGTTCCCGTGTTTGGGAAGTGCACAGGATGGGAGCAGAGATCCAGACACAGCTGCTTGATGTGGCCACACAGGGAAGGGGCACAACTGGGCTTCTGTCATCAGAAATCCCCCAGTCCTGCACAAAGGAAAAGGACAATGGAGATTCTTAAGATATCTTAAGATGCAGATAGTAAGATATATTTCGCCAGTTAGAGATGGGGAGCACATCACACACAACCTGGTGGCAGCTGTGTTCCACACCCTGATAACCAGCTCTTGCTCTGACTTCTAAGGACAAAGCCCACAGCAGCAAGGAAGAACATCTTTAAAAACAGGAGTGGAAGCCTCCAGCACAACAAAGAGGGAATAATTTCTTTAAAAGCATTGCATTTGTTGCAGCCCAAACATGCCAGAGGCACAACAAACCTCTCCCCTGCTGGAGTCAGATGAGTCCCAGGGATGTCTCTGCCAGGAGCAGAAATCCAGCAGTGTGCAGGTACCAGAGGGGCAGAGGACAGAGAAAAGGCAAGAGCAGATAAAGAGGGTAGATAAGTTAATCAAGTGCTTAGATCTAAAAATCCATGCCCAAATTTTCTCCAGTTCGATGAAAGATTATTAAAAAAGGACTCCTGAATTTCCCTTCCAGCCAATACACTTTATTAATAACAGTATTCTGAGAGCCACCCTCAACACAAAGAGCTGAGCTGTGGGGAATGGAGACCTAGAGGAGGCTTCACATTGCCTGTAATTCCCTGCTCCCAGGCCTTGGTTTTCTCCTCATTAAACCCAACTAGGGCAAAACCCAGTTCTGTTACTGTCAAGAGGAATTATGGGCAACTGAAAAACATAAAGGATAGGGACAGATTAAAAAAAAGTGCATTTGCAAGAAAAAGGTAATCCTGGTGTCTACTACAATAAACTGTGCAAAAATACACAGATCGTCAGCACATGCTGCTCCCTATCTCTGTATCTTTCTTCATGCACTCACACTGTAAATTTTTCTTCCCAGGTAGGTGTGTGACAATTTGGAAGAGAGCTCAGCCCAAAAGAGGACCCAGCCCATGCATAAACGCTCAGAACAACAGCTGGGGCCCCAGTGCATGGCTTATGTGGAAGGGTGAGAACCATCAATGGGAACAAAACCAACCTTTCCAGTGTCATATCAGCCACTAAAATGCTGTTCCAGCACAGGCACCAGCTGCATTTTGATTTGAAAACTCACACCCTGCCAGAAATCCTCCAGAGAGCTAACTTCAATGGCTGCCTACGAAACCCAAACACTGAGACCAACCCTACTGGTCCCAGAGGACTCCTCACCCATTTCTCTCACCTCAGCACAGTTTATCCCTGACCAAAAAACTGGGAATAAACATACCTGCACACCATGGTGCAGGAAAGAGAGGAACTGAGGAAAAATCTGTGTGCTCCAATGCAGCCCAGCTGCAGGCACTGCAGATCCACTGAGCCCTGTTCCAGCCCTTGGCTCAACCCAGCTGTGCCAACACAGCTCTCACAAGGGCCACCCTGCCAATAACTTCCATTTCCTAACCCCAGCAAAACTTAAACTTAACCCCTCAGCAGCACTAACAGGATGAACACACCCCTCATCTGAGGAATCAACAAACCATGGCTCTTGGGGGGAGCTTATCCAAGGATTTATGTGAGGTCTGAACTGACTAAAGATCATCTGTTATTTTTATTCAAATACTCTTAATTTTAATTCAGGTATTATTTTATTTGTTTTTTTAAATACAAATGGATTTTTTAAATTTTTAAAATATAGGTTTGGAAACCCAATGAGCCCATGCTACAAAATATATTTTCAGCTGTGCTGCACTGCTAGAATTGCCAAGGTCCCTTCTTCTGTCACATACTGAGACTATTCATTCCCCACACAATCATTCAATTTCCACTTTGATTTTATTATACTCAGATATGATGCAACCAGTATTTAACAATGCATTACCATTTTCAAGGGCAAATATTTTTCTGTAATCCCTACTATGTCATTATTCTCTTTCTATTACACATACTTTAAATGTCAAAATCCATCTCCTAGAACTAATCAAATATAAAACAAACCTAGCAGGAAAAAGTGAGATTGAAAGGGGTATTCCAGATGAAATAAAACCTTACATGTCCTTTTTTAAAAAGAGACCTTGCCTATTATTTAATTCATTTTTTCAGGTTTTGAAAAGATGTCCCAGGGACAACATTTGGAAGACCAGGTTTATGCCTGTCAGACCCCTTGTGAAATTACCCCCAGGTTGGGGCAGTACATGCTACATGCCTAAACACTGAAGAATTAACCTGTGTGTTATGAAGAAACACACTGTCACCATCTCTGATATTAGCTTTTCTCTCCAAACAGGCACCTGGAAAAGTAAAGTACAAAGGAAACGTTAATGCCATGAATAGCTATTTTATGAAAATAGAAGTGTCAATATCAGATCTTTAAGCTGGAGAGTTACATTTCCATAAATTCCTATCCCTATGCAGTTTGCCACGAGTACTTTACTCTCCCATCAGTGTTTTACTGCTGGGATAGTTGGAGGCCTGTCACTAGGGTTGTATTAATCTTACATAATGCACAAATAATTGAATATCTTTTAATGCAGCTGTTGAATTTTATTTGGTGCTGCAATACACAACTAATTTTACATCTGTAGAACAAAAATCTTTTTGGGGGTTGGTTTTGGTTTTTTTCCTAACAAGAAGACCTGAAGTAAAGCCTCTCTTCATTTCGATATAATTACCTTTAAAGAGTTCAGTGATTTAAGTTGCTTTTTCTGTTTGGAAGTTTTAAAATTGTAAACAAGTTCAATACATAACCTTTATTTTTCAGGACTTTTAATCAGTTCAGAAAACATTTCCCACTGGGGCACAGCTCATTTTCTGAGAAGGTGGACCAACACCACAGTTCCTTTCCTGGCTTAGCACAGACATTGTCTGGACTGGATAAAATGAGCAAATTCTTCAGGGATTCCAAATTTTCCATGCAATTCAACACAGTGAAGTGTTCGTCTCTTCTTAGGATCCAGCTCCTTCAGCAAGTATGGAAACACTTCGAGTCTTAGGATATCTGGAGTTTACTTCTAGGCTACAGCTGGAATCTTTCTTCCACTCCCCCCTTGATCTGCTCATTTACATTTCCAGTGAGACCCTGTGCCTTGGTCTCCAAATGCTGAATAACACCAGAGAGTATGTTTCTGCCAAATTTACCTCTTCCTTGATTCAGATAAGAAATTTGATATATACTTGTCAGGTTCTTCATACTTGAAACCTATTTTCAACATTCATTGACAAAAAGTAGATTTATTTTTGTAGGACATCACTGATAAGACTAGAGCTGTCCTGTTGGCAGAATGGCATTTAGTCCTGTGTTCACTACCAAGTTTAACACTGACTTGCTTTTTTGGAGCAGCAGTAGTGTCATATTTGGGTGCTCTCACACAGATGGGCAAGAAAATGATACCCTCTGTAGTGTTAATTAAGCCTACAGCAGCTCTGTAAATATCTGTTCCTCATCTTAACATGCAGATGGAGACGAATTAAAAGAGCTGACAGTGACTTCAAGTGGCTGTTTCCCTTTCCCCTGTTCTGAGGCAGGATAAAAAGCATATATTATCTGCCTTTACTATAAATCATCCAACTGGGCTTTAACCCACGGTGAATTAATCAGTGAAGCACATTCCATGACTTCCACAAGCAACCAGCTCTAATGTTTCACAGCCTCTGTAGTTTGAGAGTCAAAATTCATTATTCACTTATCTTATTTTCTGCAACAGCCAGATAATAATTCATGAAAATTTTCTTCACAACAAACCTTTATATATTGCAAAGTCACAGGAGCCTTTTTTAGTCCAAAATACCCACAGTTCTCTCAGCCTGTTCTCAGCAGTTACATACTCTGTCTCTCTCTTTCCACCCTTTGAACATTTCCATTTGTCTGCAGATTCCCAAAAGATGAAGCATGTAATGTATCTCTTTAGCATAACACCCAAACCTTTGCCATCACCACTCCAAGCATTTTAGCAGCACACGAGGCAGTTTATTTATATCTGCATACCATTTACAATGTCAAAGGACCTAAAAAGAAGGGTTTTTCACTCTAATCAGTAAAGCCTCTGCTTAGGGCAGCCCCATGCTGGGCAGTCGATGCTTTTGCCTTTGGCAGATTCCCTACTGTGAGTTCCTGCTGCATTTACAGCTCCTTTTAATGCACACAAAATTTTCATGGCACTCCAAGCCTTGTGTGCTACAATAGAGATCTTTATAGATGTCCCCCTAAGGTGCAGTGAATCCTATTACATCACTGCACCTTCTTCCTCAATAAATTTTAAGATACAGACTTGTAAGACCATCTACAATACCACAAAAGACATTTACATTTATATATATATATATATTCCAGACCTCTGTTAAAAGTAGTCTTCCTCTTTAACCTGCACACACTAGCCCCAAGTGCCCATTTGCCACAGCTGTTTCCAAAGACAGACACACATTCCTCAACTGAATGAAGTCAAGGAATTTTAGGCAAAAATAAAAAGGTGTTCTGAATTTTACATTTCTTAAATACAACTTCAGTAGATGAAGAAGACAAACAACTTTATTTGCTTCCCAGGAAAAGGTGTTTTCATGGTATAAAATCTTAGCACCAAATACACAGAGATCCAGGTGAAAAAACTGTTCCCTTTTCACATAATATAAAGCTTCATAATATTTCACATCATATTAAGCTTAATTTGCTGGTTTATACACAAAATTTACACACACAGTTGCCATAGTATCCAAAGGAATGGGAAGCACTGGTAAAAAGCAGACATTCCTAGGATGGAGAAAGATGATCCTGTGTCACTTTTAAACCAGCTGGAGTTATTATTCAGCTCCAAAACCAGGCACCTTCAGGGGGAAAAAAAACTTTTAAATTGACATGCCAAACAAATTAATGGCAGCAGTTTGCACACTTAGGAAGATTCTTTTTATCTGAGGTTTCAACAAGTGAGTTTTGAGAATCTCTTATTTATGGAAAGATAATATTTTTTTAAACATGAAAATTAGGCAGGGTGACCTGGCTTTCACACCAGGAATTCCACAATCTGGAACTGAACAACACACTTGAGCATTTCTCAGGTTATATTTGGCAGTTAACAAATACACACAGATCACACCACCCATACATGTGCAGCAAAATCACACCTGAAAACATGCCAGGGACAAAGCAGGAGCAAAGGACAAGGCAAAGGAGGAAGGCAGCCAACAAGGACTGGAAAAATAAGCAAGCTGAACATACTGCTGTTCAGGGCTACCTGTCCTTAGTCGACACTAAGGTAATTTCTATTTCTAATCATCTTCTCCCTCTTAAACCTATACTTAAAACATAGTACATGTTTTGACACCTTCAGAAAAAACACTGAAGTTTCAGTGGAAATTGGACTGTTCTCCAAGTCAGCTCAGTTTTCAGCCAAGCACACCTCCTGTGTTTAGAAAGGCCAAATTTCTGCAGAGCAGTTTTGGAGCTTCTCAGGGACCCAGCACTGCTCATGCTGCAGAGATTTAGGTCCCCTCATTGCTCACCAAGGGTGCAATGCATGCTCAGAGTTATCAGTGCAAGACAGAAAATTATAGAGAAACTGATGAGAGACTTGTTGATGAACATAAATTAAAGAAAAGGCCCTTAATCTGCCAACTCTCTCTTAGAACAAGGCGAAGTAAAAGGTGGCACACCGAAAAATATAATTACTTACCTTCCAGCTGAAATAAATTATAAGCTCTTAAATTTAGCTGACATTTCTGAGGCCTGTGGAGCAGGAAGTAAATGAAAGGTAGCTGCTCAGCTAGCTAGCTAGTTCTTAAATCTCACCTCGGTTTTTTCTACCCTTCTTAAAGTTACAAAAGGGACTAGAGGGTCTTCTTGAAAATCATAACAACATAAAGTACAGGGAGCCCAGCAAGAAGAGTGTTCTGACACAAGTTCTGCATCTCTTTTGGACCTATTTTTCCTTCAACTGAAGCATGTGATTAATAATTTTTGGAGATGACTGGATGGAAATGCTCTTCCTTCACTGCAGCACTGAGTCAGCAGTGACACGACAATAAACTCAGTTACACACTGACCAAGGGCAGCTCATCACCCTCAGCCTCACTGACTTGTGTTGAAAATGGGGCTGTGTATTCTTTCCCCACCTGTCAGAGCTGGGGCAGTTATCTCCTGTTCACTGGGCAGTTTTCTTTATCTCCCACAGCCAATCCTCCCTCCAGGAGATCTCTGCTGTTCATGGGCCATTAATTATTAATTATCTTCTGTTCATGGCCAGTGAGTGTCCCTGCATGGCTGAGAAAATTCCATCATCCCATGGGGAGATGCTCCGCCCAGGGGAGGAGCCAAGCATTCCTACCTGGATACAATCTGCCCCTGGAACACCCCAGCAGCCTTTGCCCACTGCATTCCCAGAGGAGCAGTTTCTTCTGCCCTGCATTCCCAGAGGGAGAGCAGGCCCATCTCCAGCAGCCCTGGAGCTTCAGAGGAAAACTCCCCCCTTGTCCAGGATCCCTGCTCCAGCAGAACCACAGCTGGCACTGCAGGAGGGCTGAGCCCCCATGGGATGGGACTGTGCCACCACCCTGACCCACAGGGGNTGAAATGGTTGAAGAACTGACATAAACCTGGGGAAATTAATTACAAAAATGTCATCAAAAATGTCATGGAGAATAGAGTCACACATTCTTTTGTTAAAGAAGGGCTAATACTGAATCAAGAGAAGAAGGAGAAAGAAACTTGCAATATTTCACATGAGGTGGGAGCTAATCAAAATGCAGCCATGAAGATGGCATTTCTTTCAAATGAGTTTCCCTTCAGCTTGTCAAAATGGTGATAATTTTAAGCAGATTGTACTTTGCAGTTTGTGTACTACCAGGTTTGTTTTGTTCTTTGGTGCTCCTTATTTAAGAGTAGATATTAGATTAGGCATCATAACCATCCTTCTCCTCTTAAGACTTATTTTTACAAGATATTAGAAATATTAACAAAAACTTTTGAAAAGCCTAAAATTAGTGCACATAGCAAAACTTCTAAATAGAGTATGAGTGAATATTTCAACATTTACTACATACAAACATAAATTAGATTAATTATTCCAATAGATGCCTGAGCTTGGAACCACAAGGTCACAGACCTCTTTCTCTTCCACATGCTCTGAGTTAAAGGCATCAGTGTTCATTAACTGCTGAGTAAAACTTCAAGGAACTGTTTAGAAAAAAAGCAAACCAGGCTTGCCTTTCCAAAGGAAAAACTGGGGGTCTGAGCTCCATCTCACACCAGACCACCTTAGAGAGAAGCCCAGCATCTGTCTGAATTCCTGAAGGAGAGCCCCAGCAGACTGAGAAGAAAATGGAAAATAATGAAAAAGTCAGGGAATATGCTGTTTGTGTAACCTGTGAAGAGTAGGAGTATAAAAATCATGTTCTGAGAAACAAAGCCTTGCCTTGTAGTAAATCCAGTAATTTTTTTTTAATTCTCTTCACTGGAACAAAGTTAGTGTACTATATCAGACTATAACTTCTTCAGGAACCATGTGAAATAAAGGACAGGTGAAATAAATGAAAGGTGAAGTTTTGCACCTGCCCTGTGCTCAGCCAGCTCAGACTGAAGCTCCAGGTTGTGCTCATAAGCCCCCACATCCTGCTGCTGAAAGAGGACCTGAGGGAATGGCTGAAGGTGTGTCAGGGGAGGTTTAGCTGCACATTAGGGACAGGCTCTTCCCCCAGAGGGTGGGTGGGCACTGGAACAGGCTCCCCAGGGCAGGGTCAAGCAGCAGCCTGACAGAGCTGAAGGGTCTGGACAATGCTCTGGGACACATGGTGGCATTGCTGGGGCTGTCCTGTGCAGGGCCAGCAGCTGGACTTTAATGATCCCTATGGATTCCATCTGACTCAGGATATGATATTCTATTCCACTCTGCTCTATTCTCTTCTAACAGCAGAGTTTTCAAAGTATGCACCTTGAAAAGGAGGATAATAATACAGGATCACCACTCATTAGCAGCCGTCTCTGAGGACATAAAAGGGATAAAAAGCAATGACCTGTGGAGAGGAGAGAGAGAGATTGTCAGAGGTGCCACCAAATGGTCTGACTGACAGCAAGGTGACTTCCAGTGCAAGTTCAGGTCCATCTTTAGGACCAAAAGAGATTACAGCTGAGTCTGAACACCCATAAAAATGGCTCGTTGCTATGGCTATGAAAAGGGAAGAGCTCGCTTTCCTCAAAAGCATACTCGAACAAGAGGACAAGCTACCATGATTACAAGCAATACAGAAATACAAAGGTTTAGATTTTTTAAATGGATTTCAGTGTCTAAATCAGACACCTTTCTCCAGCTCACCCTGCTCCAGTAAAATCAGCAATTTCAGGCTCCTCTGAAGAGGAGTAACAGGACAGCTACAACATGCATTTTTTGACAGAACTCATCATCTCTTGTCTACTGTTCTTCATTAGCTAATTTCAAAGTGATTTACAAAAAAAAGTTCCACATCAACAACATACTGATGGCTCAGAGAAAGAAGGGACTTGTCTGTCACGAGGATGTGAAACATGGGGAATTTCAATACAGGGCTGCCTACTTTAGTAATTTTTTAGTTGTGTGTGCCTGGAAAATCTGATTTTTAGTTTTAGTTTTAATGCCCTCTGTCTCTTCTGGGATTTTGCTTTCAGCTGAAATCCTTAATTTCATGAGATGATTGTAGAGGTGTACATGGATAAGAAGTTATCATAGTCATTTCCAAATATTCCGAGATGTTTGCATGAGGACAAAACCAAGCCACAGCAGCTTTTCACACAGAGCAAAGCCACAGCAGTTTAGTGCTTATGTACAGTCCCAGGTATCTATGGTAACAGCAAATTCTATCACGTTGCCACAGCACTCATCACACTTGTTCCTTCCTTGCCTTTTATGTGATACACTGCCTGGGACTGAAGAGTCCCATGAGAGCATCCAGTCAATACCTCTCCCAAATGACAATCAAAATGGAGTATCCTATCATGCAGCAGGTTTTCCAGGGCTCAGTATTGAGGCAGGAAACACCTGCCCTTACACCTTTCTGAAAGGATTTCCAAATGTTAGAATGCCTTCTGGTAAGTAACTCATTTTTTATTGACTTTTTTTCAACATATAGTTTTTACCTCCTCTAACCTGAGTTCTCCTCTCTGTTGAAGGTATTTCCCTTGGCTCTGCCTTTATCTGTGCACACACCCACACCTACCAACACCAGAAATGCCTCTGTCCCAGAGTAATCACAGCTGCTCTTAACCCCCATATCTCCCCTAGTGCTTTTCTAATGTTGAATGAAATTGCTATTCCAGATCCTTGCTATCACAGACAGCAGTGGTTTCTGCTTCATTCTTCCAGGACTCAGCACTGAGACATTATTATAGTTGTCATTTCTGCTGCTTCATCATGTCACACAGTCATGCCTATTTGTCAGTCCTTTATTACCCTTACATCTCCCAGAGCTTTACTAGCCTTCCCCCTCTCAGCTCTGATTTATTTATCTTGGATTACAAGCCCTAAATTCATTAGCTTGTCCTTTCATGGATTGAATCTCAAAGGAGTTTTTTTGGCTGCACTTGGAAGGTCTCTAGATACCTTTGATTTTTTTTTTCCGTGGCATTTAGAGAGTTATCTAATTTACTATAATCTGTCACTTTTGATACAGCACTGTTTGTTCACTCTTTTAGATCAAGGGACATATCAGCATCAGGGAAAAAAAAAAAAAAGAGATGATGTTATTGGAACTCCCTTCAAATCACCTTACAAGTGAACAGAACATCCTCTTTTCCACACAGCTCAAGTTGCTGAAGCATTTTATGGATATTAATCCAGAGGAGGCCACAGCCAGTGCTAGCTACAGGTATGCTCACAGACTCCACAGCAGTTGTCCAGAAATCCTCCCAGAGAATTCAGACATATGATTTTGCATTTAATTGCCCTGATCCAGAAGATGAGTAACAGAAAAACAGATTTAAAAAATTGTAAGCTTGGGATTGAAAACAATAACTCTGTATTGAATACATTTCAATTTCAGTTGTCAAAGCAAGGTCCTGTAAGTCACAAGACGGTATTTTCTTAAATATTCAGAAGCAGAAATAAGTCATTAACTCTGTACATATCAATGATGTTTAGAACTCCTTAGGAATAATTGAGGAATTCTCCAGGGCTTGCCATTTAACCAGTTATGAGTGACTGCAGTGGGAAACACACCCTACAAGACTGTGTTCAACGTGCAGGAGTTCTTACGTGCTGTGCATTTTGAAATGACTCTCCAGGAGATGGGAAAAGCCACGTGTTTTCAGAGATAACTGAAAAAATTCCAAGATGAAAATATCTTGCAACTCTAAACAATATATAAATTAAAACCAGAGCCAAGAAACTATCCAAGATAACTGACAGAACAGAACACTTCTTTCTGAATATTAGAATGACAAGATAATAAATTATTTTCAGTGATAGACCAAGGCAGGAGCAAACACACACAAAAATCTTAAAATAATCTAGGGTAATTGACAGTCACTCAAAAATACTTTAAAAATGTTCATTGTTGACCTGGTCAGAATGGTGATTAACAGATTACAAAACTGCATCCAAATGTTGCCAAGCTGCAAGTTCACATCCTCCAAACTACTCCAGAAACCACCATTTCCATTTGTGCAAACTAAATGTGAAAGAATTTTTATGTTCTCTCCTCGAAACTGGAGAAGAGACTAAAACCAAAATCTCACAACTGGTGACAAGCCAGGCAAGAGCTAAACACCTCTGTCAGCAGACAAGGTATCAGGAATAGCAGAGTGCATGGTTCACCTTCCATCTTTTACAAGAACTGCCAAAAAGCCATTTTCCCCAGATTTTCTACAAAACATTTTGGATTTCAGTTCTATTGAATAGTAAACTGCTCTTTTAATCATAATCCCAAATGACAGGCACTACATAGTGCTGATGTTTACTTCATCTCTCCTCATTACTGGCCATCTTAAAATCATTACCCTTTCCTCAGTATTATTTATGCAGCCCATTATCTTCCCACCAATCAGAGCAGAGTCACAATTCTTCAAAAGCTTGTTTAACTAATAGGTGAAATTGTTATTTACTGACTCCTTGTACCAAGCTTGGCAGGCTGTGAACCAGAGCAGACACAGTTCTCAGCCCACTTTGCCTAAGCGTGCTTGACACCGACAATAAGGAGAAAATAGCATTTCAGTAAAAATAGACATGAAAATGCAACTGCCATGGCTTTCATGAGTTTGGAGAGTCCGAGCTGTCAAGTGCCAGTAGGGTGTAAGGCAATAAACATCTAGAAAAATCAAGCTTCTGCCTACCCAGTTCATTTGCTGCTCAAGTACTTCCCCTGCAGCACACTGCGTAAGTGGGACATTAAGTCAGGGGAAAAAAAGAAGAGACATGACAAAGAGCAGGCAGAAGCACAGCAAAGAGAACAAGTTGTTATTTCACTATGGATTTTTTTTATTCAGCTTTTCTTCCAAGGAAATCTAAAAGTAACATTTATCTCTGTAAAGTCACATTGCTGTTCTGTGAAGATATTCCTAAAACCCAGCAGCAGTGTCCCAGAATTTGGCAAAAACAACACACACAAAAAAAACCATCCTCACCAACAGTTTGGAAATATGGCCTTGCTCTCATTGTGCGTTCAACAATGTTCTCTCACCCACACATTCAACCTAACCCATATGATCTGTCTTCAAAAATGGCATAAAATTCAGAATTAGATGGTTTGATAATAAATCAAGGTTACCAGCCATTTCCAGACATCACAGCCTGATCCATCTTTTCTGGAATGGCATATACCATCTCCAGGAACAGCTCTGTTTTATATATGTATATATATAAATGATATAATATATAAATATATATAGCACCTAGAATAAGACTTCTTTACATCCTGAAGGAAGAACAATGACGGCGTTTCTTCATTCATTTTTAGCAAAAAAAAAGGCTTTTTTTTTTTTTTAATCCTTGGCTGGGTAAAAAGTGGGTGTTTTGAAACCCTGGGCTGGGACTTGAACTAAATGTACCCTTTCTGAAGTGGAGTGCAGAGAGGCAGGGGTGAATCTGCACAGGAACACCCAGGCACAGCCTTTGGCTGCTGAGGTATCGAGCACCTGCCCAGTGCTGGCAAATTGGTGGAAGCAGCTTGGAGAGCTGCAAGGGTTTCAGTCCTGGAGCTGAAAATCAGACAAAGTGGATGTAAAGCCTCAAGATTGCATATTCTGCATTTCAGATCGGCCAGAAAAGAAAACAGAAGCTTCTTCTGAGCTCTCAACACCTCATTTATTCAACAACATGAACTCTGCACTCAACCCCAAACATTGCATACAGTGCACAGGCATTAAACACTAAAGGGAACACACAGCACACTCTGGAAAATCTGTGGTCTTCTAAATTAACATATGCCATGGAAAGCCATTTATTGAACCTTTTGAAAACTTGGTTCAAAGCATACAGACATGCTGGAAAATTCCTACACAGCTTGCCATCCAAAAGCATGCTCCCTTCTCTGATTTCTGATAACCTAATGTGCCTGGCAACAGATCATTCCCAGGCAGAACACTCACACACCATATTTATTGTGCCCAGAAACACAAGAAGTCATTCTCAATCATGAGGAGCATTGAATTCCAGGGTCATTCCAAGTCAAGAAGGATTTTCTGGAGAATGACCAACCTGGCTAAGGAGACAGGATTGAAAAATAACAACATTTTCTCTCTATCTAAGGAAGACACAAATGAGAAGAAAAATTTTCCAACGTTGCAAGATGATCTAGTTCTTAGATTTCAAAACTAATTACTCAAATTAAAAGCCTTTTAGTCCTGCTGAGGGCTAACCTGTGAATGGCAGCATTTGGCTGAAGGTAAGAGTACCTCAAATAAAGTGAATGGAGTCCTGAATATCCAGATCAGGTCTATCCTTGAGGAATTCTCCAGGAATATCCAGGAGATCAGGTCTGTCCTTGAGGAATTCTCCAGGGATAGATATAAAGGGAACACTGGATTCATACTGGCATAATAAATACATACTTATATATGGGTGGTAAAATATATCTCACATATTTAAAAAATATATATATATACATGCATTGATGGATGGATGTGTATTTCAAGAATCCACAAAAGTTTTTGCTTGGATATTTTAGTTCAATATCAATTTCAATATCATCCTTTACCTACAGTGGAGCCAAAACACAAAACATTTAAACCAAGTGGTGTTTAACTATTCAGCTCTTTTATTCCCCCAGTGGCAGCAGTGTATAACAGATTTTTGTGATTACAGACTTAATAAATCATATTTTATATCAGTGCTACATTGCAAACCCTCATTGGATTTATTGATTTGTTCTTTTTTCCTTGGGTCAAGTTAAAACTTTCTTGTGCAGACAAATATAGATTCAGAGCTAAAAAACAACCTGAAGCACATTCAATTTGAGGTTTCTTTCTCCATACTGTGTTGCAGGTTATGCTACCTCATGGCCAAAATTGAGAAGCCAAAATCCATCTTCAGAGATAATTAAAAAAATTCAACTGTGAAATGAAAGTATCAGCATGCCACCTTTTAACTAACAAGATTAGAGCTACAAAAACTGTGAGCTTATACAGGTCTCACCAGTGTAAGTCCCTGTGGAACTGAAAGCTTTATAAAGGATTTCAATACAAACCCACAATATTTGAACATGCCTGAAATACACAGAAGCAAGTTACTTTATTTTATTGAGGCATCATAGCAGGAGACACCTCCAGACAGTCCAACACAAGGAAAAACAAAGACTTGTGGGAACAAGGATTTAAAGGCTGTCATTGCATCGGCAGCACACTCCTGAAACCTCATTTTGTGCCCTCACTCTTGCTCTTAGTGGGTTCAGTGATACAGTGAAATGAAATGCACAAAACAGGGTTTTTCCATACCCCACTTGGGCCAAACAGAACCTACTCAGCTCTTGTACACAAAAAGCATTATGGAAATAAATGCTAAAGCAGTGCTGAATCACTTCATCAATTCCCACTGGTGCCCCAGCCAGGCTTCTCATCTTACTCAGGAGAATCCAAACACTTTACTTCTGCACAAGGGCTCACTGCATCCATCTCAAAAGTCTGAAAATTGAATTTTTGTCTTTGATTTATAAAAGTAAGATCTAATCCTTCAACCCTGTGGATACATTAGAAGGAAGATTTCTATTTCTAACAATCTTAAGCTTGCAAAGCACCTTTTTAATGATGCAGATTGTGGAGCTCCTGGAGAGTCTGAAGTAGTGAATGGTGCTACTCTGAGTGTAACAAGAGGCTGTGGGCCCTTGGTTTGCTTGGTCCAGAAGGAAGAATGAATCCTGATGGGATATGAACTTACTGCACTTGCAACACTGCCAGCTAGAGGGGATCCACTGCCAAAAAGTTGTAATAGTTCAACACATGCAGCCCTCAGCGCTCACTCCTGTAGTGGACTGGGATAAACAGTCCCAGTGTAATCCTAAAGGGCCAGAATTTCCTCTCTGGGATCCCACTGCTCTGCTGCAGCTCTGGAAATCACCTCTGGTGCTCTGAGGTTTAGTGCACAGATGTGAGAAGCCCACTCATACAAACCCTTGAGGCAGAGTAGTGGAGCTAAACAACAAAGATCAGCAGCTAGAAATGACTATTGAAGGAAAACCAAAACTAGGATCACACAGAAAATCCCTCTTACAAAGGGCTTGTAGCTCTCCAGATGCTCCTTCCAGCCCTTCCTGTAGGTGGGCATCAGAGCTGCTTGCTTCCAGCCAAGGGGCACCTCCCCAGCTGGCCAGCACTGCTGGGGAGGGATGCACAGTGGCTCAGGAGCTCTTCCAGTGGTGGATCCCACCCAGCCCAGACACTTGTGCATGTCTGAGTGGTGCAGGAGGTCACTGACCCTCAGACTATGGGGGCTCATTCTGCTCCCCTCTCTCTCTTCCCACTCAGGGGCTGGGCACCCACAGAACAACCATTAAAGACTGAGGCAAAGACGGCATGAAGCACCTCAGCCTCTTCCTCATCCTTTGTCACTTTTCCTCTTGCCTCCAGTAAAAGTGGAGATTGTCATAGCCCTCCTTTTTCACTGACATAATTACAGGAATATTTTTAAAGTTTTTTTACAGCAATAGTGCCAGATTTGGTTCTAGTTGGGTTTTGGCCCTTCTGATTTTCTCCCTGCATGAACTCATGACATCCTTGCAGTCCCCTGATTTGCACACCTCTTCCTCCAAAAGTCATAAACTCTCTTTTTATCCAGAGTTCCACATTTGGCTGCTCCACAGTGGCTCTCACACCCTCCTGTTTATTGCCCATGCTGTGTGCACTGGTGCAGGAGCACTCCAGTTGGGCTCCACATCCTGCCACCCTGTTGGGGGGAGAAGACATAATTCCTTTGCGACCATTCTCAGGTGGATCTGTGGGTTTTAAAACAACAATAACCTTTGCACCTTTGCTGCCACATGGATCTGCAGCCCCTACATGCAGAGAGAGCAGACCCAATGACCTTGCTAGTACATTATTCCTCGGTGGTGCTGTGCCCAGCACCATCTCCACCCCACCTCTGGCAAGCCTGGAATATCATGGCAGGAAGCAAAAAACCTCACTGAATCAAGGGGAAAGCAAGGTCTCCCCCATGCAGTCACACTCATTACAAATCCCCATAAAAAATGCGATTCTCCAAGCAAGCAACATCTCTTCTCCAGAAGAATTTGAAACACAATGTCTCTTACAACTCAGGGAAACAATTACTGTGGTTAATTAAACGATCCATAATAAAAAAATTACGTGTTCTGACATGCACAAGGAAAGTGTGAGTGCTCAATACCACATCTGGTCATAAAGAATAAACAGCTTGCACATTCTGTAATTTTAATCTTGGAATTCAGAGCAGTCAATGAACACACTTTGGGGCAAAGGTAAGTGGTTACCTCACAGGGAAAACAGGAAAGCAAACTGCTGAAAAGGCTGCTAGCCCAGGCAAGAACCAGCCAGCAAAAATAACACACTCAGGTGGGAGCAACAGGCTGCCCTGAAAATTAGAAGTTTAGTTTTGCTGAAAAAAAAAAAGTATCCTCAATAATTTAGATGCCATCTGATACACATGAACTTTAATTCTAGGTTGCTAAGTCAGAGCTATTAAAAAACAGGGTTTCTTGAAGCTATTTAGCGACTTACATGGTTCTAATTTCAGCCCAAGTTGGCAAGGTGAACTGGGGGGAAAAAAGCAAAGAAAATATCTATGCATCCATGTGATCTTATTTTTGCTAAATAAAAATTAGTTCCCACACATCAAGTCAGATTCTGAAGTGCCACGCTCATTTTTTGCTCCTAGCAACTGTTACATAGATCTGGTCCAGACACCAAGCAGTATTTTTGAAAGCATTTCTACAAAAATACTCTTTTGTCTGTTCTACTTCAGAACTGCATTAATATGAAGAAAAATAAAATTTCTCAGAGACATTCACCTATGAAAACGTGAAATTTCATTGAAAACATGCCTGTGATGGCAAATTTTGTACAGCTTCACTCAGCTCCAATAATTGGGTACGAAAAAGAATATTTGCTTTGCTTTCTTAAGGTACCAAGAACATTCCATGTCTTCAAAAGATCTTGAGCACAACCATTTACAGGCTCTCTCCTATACAAGCAGCTCAGCAGGATATACTTTTGAACCCTTTACATTTGTATCCCCCAGCCTTTACTTTTATCACATATAATATTCTGAAATCACACTTCTAATCAGACATTTCCCAATTCCCCTCGTGCTCCAGCCCACCCCCTCAAACAATCCAAAATAGAAGGATTGGGAGAGGAAGAAATGAAGCCAAAAGCAAACCTTCTCAGGCACAAATTATGGCTCTAGTTCTTACCATCCTCAAAGGCCACAGCCACCCGAGGGTGACACAACAGCTCTGGGGCTCCTTCTGTGTGCACACCCATCAACCCTTTGGCCAGCAGGTCAAAGAAGAGGCCGGGAAAAAAATGTAAATCATGTGTCTAGAGCAGAAGCATAAGCTCATTCTCAGACATGAGATGATGATATGAAGCACCCAGCTTCACCTTAATGGTGTGAATCACACGTTTGGTCCTCAGACAAAGTTCTTGTCTTTCTTTGTTGTTCAATGTGAAGGCACTTCCACTGAGAAATCTGCCCACAGCAAGGTTGTGCTCCTCTGAAACCTTTCACACATTCCAAGTAAGCACTCAGGCACTCTGCTGAGCTAACACACATAGCCTTTGTGAGGGGAATAATGCAGCACAGATGAGATACTTTGAAATACCTGATCTTTCTCCCCAGAGGAAACAGTAAGAAGATTTCTTGGACTAACTCAATATCACAACAGTCACACAAACCAGGGCAATATCAGCTCTGGAGATTTACATTAACACTAAACTGCCCTAAAAGCAGATGGTATTGAAAGAAAGCTAGAAATGTCATGATCTGTGAACTTACATAATAAGTGGGTTAAAAGAGCACATGGCCAAGTCTTTCCACAATCAGTGATGGTAGGAGAATAAATTAGCAATGACATTTCAAAGGTCACGCTTAAACGACTCGAGAGTCTTCACTCCATTTACAAAAATGACAATTAGCAAAGAGACACAGGAATCAGAACAACCTGCAGCAAGAGAATCATGAGTGTGACACATTTTGTCAGCCCCAGATGAGCTTTAAGAGGGCAAATGTCAGGTAACAGCAGCATGGTAGTGACAGAGTGCAAGGGGAGCTGCTTGATCCCCTGGGTTGGTGCTATTGCCTGAGCACGTGGTTTGGTTATCTTCACATGGTGAAATGTGACTCTGCTACCCTGTTCAGGACATGAACTAGTCTAATGTAGGCTTTATTTGCCATAGACATACTTCTGTCTCTACCCTGTGAAAATGTTCTCTCATGCTGTCAGTGCTAGGACCTGGCAACACCATCTCTTGCCATGAACAAGTCAGGCTGTGTTAAGCTAAATAAATTCCAGCCAAAATGCAGGACACATGCATCTCTGAAAGCCCTTTCTCAAAAGTTCCAAGAATGGGTATCTGGGATGGAAAGCAAGTCAGGAACACAGGAAGGGAGAGAAAAGAGAGAGAAATAGGGAACGAAAGCATTTCACTGTAGGAAATGCAGCAGAGATGGGACTGAATGAGCCTACACCATATGCTGAATGTGCTACAGCTCTACAGAAAATACCAAAATATGTGACAGACACAAAGGATACAGCGTGCTCCCCTCAATTGCATGGTATTTTGGTGGCAATCAAAAAAAAAATTTAAAACTCACTTCTTCCATAGGCTAGACTTGTAATGAAAGTCAGGTCCTTAGGTTTGTCAGAGCTGAAAGTGTTGGCACTCCTGAGCCACAGCAATGCTCTCCAGAGAAGCAGGGAGCACATTTCCAGGCTGCCATCACCATGCTGTTCTCCCATGGCAGCACACAGCACTGGGCAGAGCTGCACACTGAGCTGGCAGTGCTTGTGAATGTGAGGAGGGATGCCTGGTCAGGAGCTGCTTACAGCCACACAGCTGGACAAACTGCCCTCAGGACAGACCCCATGCACAGCCATCAAACCAGCCCTGCAACAGAGCCTTCAGGGCAGCAACAGCCCCTGAGAAGATCCTCATATTTCCACAAAAACAGCTTTTCCCTCTAAAATACATTTAGAGGTGACAAACTCAACACCTCTGCAAGGGTTGGCATTCCCTTAGATTAGGGTTTATTGCTGGTTTCTAATTCCTAGCCACCCTGACAGTTTCATTTGGAGAACCAGGTTGATTTTCAGATTAGCAAAAGGAGACAGAGGTGGGGCTGGAACTTCTGCCTGTCCCCATCCCCAAGGAGGTCTCCAGGGGCTTTTCCTACACCATCCCTAGGGAAATCCACATGGACAGGGCTGCTGGATGGGCTCACCCTGAACTGCTAGTATTTTGTTCCTCTCTCCCAAAATACCTGCTGGAGCCTAAGCATGACTCTCTTGGCTCTTTGTAATCCTAGCTTGTATCAACAGATGTCAATATATTCCCTCCTACCCTCTTCTCCACAGAATGATGCATATGCACAAGTCCTTACTTTTTTTTCCTCCCTCAAATTTCCACCTCTTTCCTTCTATCAAAGTACTTCTGGTCCTCTCACCACCTCCAGCACAGAACAGCACTACATTTTTAGCAGGCAGTATTTAACGTCACTATTTATGCCTTTCTTTTTGTTTGGTCTATTACATCTATGGAGAAAACATTTCCATTAATGGACACGGTGTCAATTCAGAGTCAGAAAATGTTAGATTTTGCAGCTGCCTCAGTTGGAGCCTTCTGACCAGAATCCCAGAGCCAGCTTCACTCAAGAGCAGTCTGAGCCCTGCTTTGGCTCAGGACAGGCTGTGACTGTGGCAGGACAGGCCAGACCTGGTTCAGGGCAGCTGCTGCAGAAATCCCAGGCACTCCCAGAGCTCTGCCAGGGGAGGAACAAGCAGTAACAGAAGAGAGGCAAAACCGACCCTGGCTGCCAGGATTTCAGCCTCCCTGAGCTGCAGGAGGCTGCTAGCACAGACAGATAAAATCCTTCTCCTTTAACACCTCCTCACTCCCAGCTCCAAAGCTTTATGATGGGCACAGGGCACTACCCTGGTCGTGAGCAGCCCTACTAAGACAGTATTCCTATACCCTGTGGGCATCCTTCCCTGGCAGGGGCTGGCAGTTCCTGTCAGCAGGAGACAGGACAGCATTCCCAGGAGCACAGGAGGGAGGGAAAGGTGAGGAGTGCTGAGCTCGACCTGTCCCCTCCTCACTCTGCCCATTCACACACCCACCACAGGCAGGGGGGCAAACAGAGAACTGGCCTGGGAGGGATAGTGACAGAGCACATCCACACTCTAGTCATTGTTGGGATGCTAAACAGCAAAGGAAAACAAGAATAATCTATATTCAAGACACATGTTTCCTCATATCTATAAATTCTGTAGCAAATCTGACATAGAAGAACCAAACCAATTGAGCAGTTCTGCAAATACTGTGCAGATG
>VYZP01043664.1:181636-207032 GCA_013400635.1 Hypocryptadius cinnamomeus
ATACTACAGTGAATACTGCTTTACTCTTGTGGTTTTTTGCACATTTTTTCACACAGTCCTTGAAGTATATATTCCAGCAATATACTTTGATTTCAGTATCTTCTGCATATAGAAAGTACGAAGACAATGGGTACTTTTGAAATATGTCAAAGGAATGAGGCAAGATGCTGACTAGTTAGTGCAACCCTTGAAAAGTCAAGTATTCCTTTAAAGCCATAGATGAAATTGCTAGATAAAACAACTATTGCATTAAGATTAAAACAGTAAAGATTATATTTGTTTAAGACAGAAGCTTCAAGAACACCAGAGTTGGACAAAGCATCAATTACAGGTGGTTACAGTCCTTGCAGGGCATTTTCCCTCCTCCCCTTTTCCTGCTGGGGCCTATAAACTGTTTAAACTTTCCATCAGAACATATTTTCTGAGCATTCCCACACACAGAAACGATGGTCCCATCACCCTGGCAGTGCCCAGACAAGCAGGAGGGCTGCTGGGAGATGCACAGGCAGGCCAGGGCCAGTGCCTGCTCTTGCTGCTCACTTCTTGTGTTAACAGCAATGTTCTCACTCTCCTAATGAAGACAGGACTGAAAATTACTGTGTCATCTTCAAAACTTGAAAAGTGCCTGACTAAAATTCAATTATGATAAACTCTGTTCTAATCCTGTTAAAGTTTTGATATGGGCTTTAAAGGAGAAGGAGTAAAATTCTTACTCACTGCACCACTGAATATCTGGTTAAAGGCAGCTCCTCACTCAGTTATTTTAATTTTTATTTTGCAAACAAAAATCATTCTCCGTGCATATTCTATCACCCTACTTCTGAATTCCCTGGACAGGGTGTGGACAGCAGCAGCAAGGGAAATTTAAACAAGAAAATAATTTTCACAGGGGCTGTGAGAAGTCGAAATAGCTGTACTGTAATGAAAACGTGTTGGAATGAATTCATTGCCATCTGTCTTTATTTTGCTAACCAGCTCAATCAGACACCACAAATTTACTCAAACATGAGAAAAATATTTAAATTATTTGTGTTCTGTCCTTTTTCAACACGTAAATCTCAGTGTCAGTGTTTTTGTCAGTTTGAATGCTCATCAATAGCAGTGAATTCATTTGTACACAGCCTTTGGGGATATACCTGTGCAACTTCAAATCCACATTATCAGCATGATGCAAAAAAGCCCACAGTGAAAGTCAGACTATTACAATTTTAAAGTTGTTCAAGGAAGCATGACAAAAAATACAAAAGAAACTTTGTTCCTCATTGACAGAGTAATTAAAAAGCCCTACAGCTTTTCTAATTGATGGATAGGAGAAACCTCAAAACAAAAATATCTTGTAGTTCTACCACAACATTTCTCATGCAAAGCATAATCCAATAAGAGTGAGAAGAAAATGATGGAGAAAAGGAAGAAAGAGAAAAGAAAATGGACTGTAAGAAAAATACAGAAAATAACAACAAACTATCAGAAAACCATTAATCAACAAGAATGAGACAAATGCAGAGCTGCAGGAATGTGCCCTGGAAGCCACCTTCTCC
Organism: Hypocryptadius cinnamomeus; assembly: GCA_013400635.1. Classification (NCBI taxonomy): domain Eukaryota; kingdom Metazoa; phylum Chordata; class Aves; order Passeriformes; family Zosteropidae; genus Hypocryptadius; species Hypocryptadius cinnamomeus. The sequence goes on from VYZP01043664.1 coordinate 183,175, forward strand.
CTGGACCCTGTCCCTCAGCCTTCACAAGCAGCCCCAGTCTCTCCTAATCCTAAATCTCCTTTTCCTAAAGGAAAGGGGCCAGCGAGGACTGCTTTGGGGTGAAACCACATTGCCCAGAGACACTCCTGGGGAGATGAGAATTTCTAGACAAGGTCAGCCTCAGCAGCTGCCCAGACACAGCTCATTTCTTTGCACCCTTCAGGCTGCAAGGCAGCTTCAACCCTGCCAGCCTGCAGTGCAGGGAGGTAGAGCTAAAGCCAGGGCCATTCCCCTGGGCAGCCTGGGCCTGCAGATGTTTCTTTTGCTGCAGACAGGACTCAGCAGCAGAGCGTGGCTTTGCAGCACCTGAGGTAGGAGTTATTGCTCAGGGAGTGATGCAGAGTGAAGGTTTAGTGGACTCAATGATCTTAAGGCAGTTTTCCACCCTAAATGCTTCTATGAATCTATATCTACTCCAGAGCTCGGCTTTGTCAAAAAAGAGGTCCAGCATTATAAAGGTGAAAGGAATCCCCTCCTCCCATCACACCACCACACCACTCCACTGCTGCTTTCTCAAACACCAACAGGGCAGGAACCAGCACCACCCACATCAAACCCTTCTTACACACACCCACCTTCCTCTGCTCAGTGCTCCCGATCCAGCTGGTCTCCAGCAAAAGAAAACAATCAGAAGGGTGCAGAATGAAGGACTCCCAACAGAAGGGCACACTCACAAACCACTGAGCACGGCAAACCTGGGCAGGTTTAAGCAGCCCCCTCTCTGCAGAGGCAGCAGCAGAGCAGCCAGGGCACAGGCAGAAAGTGAGACCCTGCTGCTGCACCTGAGCTCTGCCTGCCCCAGCAGCTGCAGGGCACAGGGCAGCACCTCTCACTCCCTGGCAGAAGGGATCTATGCAGATAAAGGTGCTTGGTAGTTCAGATTCCTGCTCCACATCCAGTTTTAGGGAAGGGGACCAGAACATGTGGAAGACAGAGGTTTGCCGAGCTGTTCTTTACTGGTTATTTAGGGCAACAGGCAAAGTTTCAAGTTCTCTCTGTATTTCAGGCTTCAGTCCCCATCACTCATTCCCCTCCACCAGCCCTGCACATGCGAAAGGCTCCTGCTCCCAAAAACAAGAGTTGAGCAAGGCTGTTGACAGCAAGAAACAAATTTCATACTGTACCCAGCAGAGCTGCAAGCGTGTTAGCAGCAGAAAAATCAGCACTTCACTGAGGTTCAAGACTTCTACAGTGGAAACACATGAAGGAACACTGCTGAATCTTTGCATTTCTCTTTTTTTAGCCCTTTTTTTCCCCGAGTTTGTATTTTTCCACCACATGCAGACAATACTAAATTTGGAATTCCTCAGCTGTGCACAGCAGTAAAAACATGTAGTCCTTTAATGCTGCCTCTTATGAAATCTCTTTTTCTGGCACAGCATCTTTCTTGCTAGAACAGACTAGAGATACAGAGAATTCCTCAGCGCAACCTAGAGACTAAATTTATTTTATGTAAATAAACATTTTGAAATAACTTGGACTAGCAGCTGGTGCTGCCATCAGGCACCCCAGAATATAACCAGCACTGCCAGGCTGAACACGAGCAGCAGAACCCCAGCACTGAGCAAGAGAAAAAGGAGTCAAGGGAAACACAAATCAGCACCTCAGCACCTGCCTGGGACACCAGCAACATTGGGTAGAGAACAGAAAGCTGCCCTAAATCAGACAGAGAAGAAAGTCAACATTGCTTCTGACACCCCAGAAAAGTGAAGCACAAGCTACATGGGACCACTTGGAGGAGAACAAAGATCACAAATATGCCATTACTGAAAGGAAAGATCAAAATATCTCCATGAAAAGGAACTGGGAAAGCAAATCAAGGAAGGAGAAAAAAGAAAAACCATCAAAAAACATACCTAAACCAGAAAGGAACATCAGAAAAAGCTTTCTTTGTTGAAAACTTGCTGTAGTAAATGGATATTTGGGAGGTAATTTGTTTCCATCCCTTTTGCACTGATGCTCTAAATGATTTCATTCACTGCTTCAGATGCAAAGCTCATTTACCATCAGAGGACCAAATGCCACAGACTGTCAGGTGAAGGATGTTTGAGTCTGCAAAGTTGCGCACAGCCTAGGTGGAGGAGATTCTGAATAATGCAGTTTGAGAGTCATGCGGGTCCATAATTTTTCATCTAAATCCCCCATCGGGGAATAAGTATTTCAGCATCCTTTCCTTCACAGAAAACTCATTTCATTCAAAACACCAGAGACAAAATGAAACACCTCCCATTTGAAGAAATCAAAGGTCAAAGAAAGTTTCAATCTTTGGATTAAAAACAATAAGAGGTAACTCTATCCCCTCAATTGATTTAATTATAAAGAGGTAATTAAAAAGTGCTCTACTCAAAGAGTGACAAAGCAGGTTTGCAAACTGAGTACACAGACAATTGCATGCCTGAAAGCTGGGCACATGGCATGAATAATGGGATGGCTGAGAGCTGTTCCAGTTTGCCATTTTTCTTTATCCGCATAGGGGTTTGATGGAAACTACAAACGCAGAGAGGATATTTGATAAGGGAGTATTCATTATGAAAAGATGGCTTAAGATGCAGATGTTGAAGACTGGAATATGCCTCAATCCTCTTACAGAGGTGATTCCCACAGCCCTTGTGGCCTGAACAGTCTGTCACAAACTCTTCTTGCTTTTACAGTATTGCTAGATTAGCTCTTAAAAAAAAGAGTTTTCCTGAAATGTGAAAAAAACAGGATGCCCACAAAGCATGTGAGAGGCTGCTGTGGATAGTGCACGTAGATGAGAGGCAAACACAAGCAGAAGTTATCTGCAATAAAATATTCAGTAACTGGGCCATTATCAGGCACTTTCATCATGATAACAGCCTCCCAGCTGAGATTGGGGTATTAATATTGGTAGGTTGATACCTTCCTCTAATAACTTTGGCCTAAAAACATAAGCGGCTTTTACATTTTTAATTACGACCGGATTTTATTCTCAGGCTATAATCCTTTTCCAGCAATTGGATTAATGAAAATAGTGGTTTATAGGGAGGAATAAAAAATAATCCTGTGAGAGCAAAACTACCCTGGCAGAGGAGAGTCCCAGCCCTCAAGGAGTCCTTCAGTACAGTGGGACACAGAGCGAGGTCAGAGGAGCTCCATCAGCTCCCACCAGCCACAGCCAACACCTGCAGGACTGAGCTTTGAGGGGTCACATCCAGCTCCTCTTGGGAAAACACCTGGAAGAAAGCACTGCTGCCCTGGAACTCTCTGCACTGGGTACACTTCTTCCTTTAAACATCAGAAACTAATTTTCATCATCTCCTGTCAGGTCTTTATTTGTATTCATGTAGGCTCAGGACAGGCAGTGAGATGAGGATGCTGAGATAATACTCCCACAGTGCAGCTCCCCCAAGAGAGTTGTTTGTTGGCACATCCTCACTGACTCTGAAAATGTGTCCCATGCCACCACACATCCCTCCTTTTTAAATTTTAGCACAGAATAAAGAGCACAATTCCTGATCTTGAGCAGGGTTTCAGCTCCTGAAAGCAGATTTTGGGCCAGTACAGATTCAGGCTTTATCCAGCTGAGAATGGACTTTCCTTTTTGCAGCCTCCACAAGTCACCTCAGGTGCAATATTTTGCCCCTGCAATAAATTTCACTTTTAAATATCTAATTCCTTGTATTTTAACACTTACCAGGGGTAACTGCTATTCACACAAATGTTCAGTTTGTCAAAATCACCTAGGGAAAAAAGGCCATCATTTAAAAGTGTTGATTCATGGCAGAGAAAACATGCAACATGGTTCTGTGTTTGCTACTGTAGATGAGTGAGTAGAGCTGCTTGAAAAAAAGAATATTTAAAAACTTCTCATGGAATAACACCGTAAAAAGCTAGAATACAAATGATAGGGTTTGGGGCTTTTTTATTTAAAACAAACCGGAAGATTTGGTTTTGCTTTGCTCTTTTGGTTTTTAAAATAAATCGACCAAACAAAAATAAAACAAGAAACAACAACAACAACCCCCCAAACTTAAATGTTGATATAAGATTTGCACAACATTTTCTTGTTACATGAGAAACACAGGTTTTTTTCCCCAAACTCTCAGTGATAGTACAAAGCACAGAATATGCAAAAAAATTAAACACCACAAAATAACACTAATAGAATACATGTACCCAAAGTGAATCACCTTGCTGTTAGGAGCCAAAATTAGATTCCTGCTGTTATTTAAGTCCTGCAAAAAAATTATTTTGTGAAGATCTGGAAAACTGCAATGACCCTATGAGGTCACAACACAAATTTTGGACAAGAACAGCATACATGAACACCAAGGAAGCTTTAAAATACTATGACAACTGTTGTGTTTGGGAGGGTCTCAGGACGAGGGAAGAGATGAATCTGACTCCATACTCTTAGAAGGCTGATGTATTATTACATTATATTACATTATATTATATTATATTATATGAAAATGCTATACTAAAACTATACTAAAGAATAGAGAAAAGGATACATCACAAGGCTAGAAAAGAATGAATAATAAAAACTTGTGACTCTCAGAGAGTCCGACACAGCTGGCTGTGATTGGTCATTAAGAAAAAGCAATTCACATGGAACCAATCAAACATGCACCTCCCACATTCCAAAGCAGCAAAACAGGAGAAGCAAATCAGATAATATTGTTTTTCTTTTCCTTTGAGGCTTCTCAGCTTCCCAGGAGAAGAATCCTGGGCAAAGAGGATTTTTCAGCAAATATCATGGTGACAGACAACAACAACAAAAAATTTAAAAACCCAAAACATCAGCAGGCCCACAACACATCTTGCAGGTATTTCTCTGTTCTCAGGTGGCCGTTGGGCTCCATTATGTCCACATTGCATGCGCTGTGTATGTGGCAGATACACACAGCATGTACAATGAGGACACGATAGAGCCACCGGGACAGGAGAGGTCACACAGCTGCTCCAGAGAGGAAAATCAGCCCCTGGTGGCCCAAACCCTGCAGCAGCGCTGGGAAAGGTTCTCTGCTGGAAAAAGAGGTGATGCAGCCAACTGGAATGTCCAAGAGCCAACTGGAGAAGGAAGAAACTGCTTGAGAGCTAGTGAGTTAAAGAAAAGGGAGTACAGAAAAAGGCACTGTAAGAAGAAAGCGTACGGGAAATAATCTGAGTTTAATTGCAATCACCAATATTTCAGTGTAATGGCACTGCAGTGTTACTGGAAGCCAACAGATTTATCAGTGCTTTAGCAGAACTTTCAGAAACAGCTGCACTTGCACTTTATTTTCAGCACTTGTACTATTACCTGGATTTCTTAAAAAACATTATTGACAACTGCTAGGAGCACTGCAAAATAGGAAAAAAAATTCCTACTCCCCTCAACCATAAGTGTTTTGAAAGCTTTTGAAAAGCAGCGCTAAAAGTATACTTTCAGAACTCTGCGCTTCAGGCAAATAAGTTCATAACAAATAAAACTTTATTAAAGCCCACAGATGTTTTTTATGGATATTGCAACAAGGTATTTATAAAATCACAGCAGAAAAGATGGTCTGGAGTCATATTAGCAATCTCTGACAAAAGATCAAACTACAATAGATACATTAATAAAATTTAAAATAAGAAAGATCAGCAAAAATAAGATTAAAAATAAAGCAATATCACAGCACATTTCCTTCTTCCACATGATCTTGTGTTGTCACTGACAACACAAGAAAAATGAGGTTTTTCCACATTCCCTGAGAGCTCACAGAATTATTCTTCCTGGCATTAGGGTAATGGAAGAGTGTTTTACAAATGAAATTGTCCAAATAAATATTTTCCAGAAATTTCTTCCCATGGACACGCCATAAGAAGTGTTTTTCTTTTTTATCCTAGTGGAGAGTTATTTCATACAGAAAGCAATATAGAATTCTTGACCTCACAATATTTTCAAAACCAGCCTCAGTACTCTCCTCAAATATTAGGTGGAAACAAAATAATTCATTAGAGCCTTTGCTAATATTACATTCTTGCTATTTTCTCACCTTTCAGAAAACTCCTTTCTCACAAAATTTTTTGTTTCACCTTCCATTATGCAGAAATAAATAAACATAAGCATCTTTGTTTCACAAAAAGGGAACATAAGGTAGAGAATTTAGTTTTTCTTGCCATTCTTCACAACCTTTTAAAATATTCTTCAAGACAGCTTTGAGCACAGTCAGCAGCCTAAATATAAGTTCACAAATCTGACTTGCCATAGTACCACAGCACAGCTATTCTCATACTCTTCAGCATAAAATAAACTGTTTCTCTCAGGCAAGTCTGATTCTCAAGAACCAAGGATTTGATTCTTTTTTTTTGATTCCCTTTACCTGAAACAAGGTCAAAACCTCACGAGAGAAGGCAGAACCTTAGGTGTTATGCAAACACCATTTGTTCAATATTTGGCTTAATTCAGGTTTTCTAATAACTGGGAGATTTCTAACTCATTGCACTCCTATGTTGCTATGGCAGCATAAGATATATTATAGCAGTTCCTATGAATGCAGTCAGTTTCCAAAATGCAATTCTTCTTTCCAGGTATTAATTCATAGAATGATAAATAAAGTCTGATTAAAATTCTTCCCTTCACACCAAACACAGTTTCCTATCCTTGACCTAAAGGAACTGCTTGGCCATTGTCAAAATAAAGTTCACTGGAGTTTCAGCCAATCTCAAACATAGTGTGAGCTCAGCAAAACTGTTTCCCTCCCTGCTATCCTTCACCAGCTCAGTGAACCGTGCTCCTTCCTGCCTCAGAGCCTGGGGGTGCAGAATACAGAAAACCCAAACAGAGGAGTTTTTTCAGCAGCTCCTGATCCTTACAGTCACCTGCCTGGTCAGCACTGAGAGAGAAGCAGCTCTCTGCAGAGACACACTCAGCACTGCACAGCTTTTACACCAGGGAGCAGCTGTCCCTCAGAGTGCCCAAGTCCCACACAGACATGCCAGCCTGTAGGAAACAGGATCCAGTTTCTTATATTGGATCAGTTAAGCAGGTGAAATATATACTCTTTACATTTTAAAAAACTGTAAAAAACACGTTACTATCAATATTATCCATTTCTGTGTCCACTTCAGAAAAACACTCAGATGCTTCTGATGCACAGAGGCTGCAATCTCTGCAAGCCAGTAAAATACAGAAGGTGATTCAAAGAGCACAGAAAGGATTGCTAGAAGTAGAGAACTGACACCCTGCTTTGTGCACCAGGGAGGTGGATCCTTCCTTCGCCCACAAACCTCTCTTTCATGAATTCAAAAATTCTGAACTGAATCTTCATAAAATGTGTTGTTTTTTACCAGACCTCTTGGCAGAAGAAGATTTAAATTTATATCAAGTGTAGGCATATGTAATTACCCAAGTATATTTTCTGTATCAAGCTGATAATAGGTGCTATTGAATATCCATTACATTTGAATGAACAAATACAACCACTGAATGCCAGAAGTAGATTCAGAATATTTAAAATTTCATATAGTGAAGCCACTGACAATTTTTGAAATACAATTTTTGAATTATGAATCCTTAAACACTGCTGGCTCAGGGAACAGAAAATGATGATCAGCTACATAGGTTACAAGCTAATTTCAAAGGTTGTTTGAAAACTTTTCATGTTTCCATAAACTACCAAAGGGACAGAAAGGAGAACAATCAAAGCCTCCCATATATATTAAACCACTATGTTCCCATATACATTATTCACTTCTCAGTTATATAATTCCTGTGCACATTCATGTTCTAATTTTATAAAAGAGGCAGGTCTTACTATATCTAAGAGCATCTCTACCTACAGGGCAGATTAACCATTTGGCTGCTCTCAGACCTTTCATCAATGACACAGGATCAGACTGACAACAGCATTTGGCACTGACACAATTTCTTTCTCTGGACAGCTTCAGCAATGGTTCAGGGACACTGACAAGTTTTCCAATAGAATAAGGGAAATCCTGGAAGCTTTCCAGCCCTCTGCCTGTCAACACCTGCCCATACATACCTGTTATGTGCCCAGAGGCTTCCTAGCCCAAAACTGGAGGTGGAGCACATTGCCAGGGTCCTGTGCTCAGACTCCAAATGGCAGGGAGTGATTGTACCCAGGGCAGCTGGAGAGGGGTCCTCGGGCTGCAGACAGGTCCAAAGTGCTATCTCAGATCTACACCTCAACACTGAGCTGAGAGTCAAAGCCCCAGCAGCCCTGAAAAGGTGCTAGTGTGAGGGTCCAGAAAGCCAGGCTGAGCTTCCACTGTGGTGAAAGAGGAGATGTGGGGAGAAGGATGATGAAGGGTGCTGCCATCACAGCTGGTGATGGCCACTGTGGGGCAGAGGCTGGAGTAGAGTGTTTAGAAATTCATCAAGAGCTGGTCCTTTGATCCTCTGCCTGGTGCAGCCACGACAGTGACGGGCTCCCCTGGGTTTCCCAAACCTGCTGGCCATGCCAGACCCAGCACCCCCACCAGAGCTGGCCATGTGTCCCCAAAAGACTCCTGGTTCATAGCACTGGCCTCCAGAGTGCTGCATCTGCCCAAAGCTGTTCACAGCTCCTGAGCTGAACCATTGTTTCAGGAGAAGGAGAATTATTAATGAAAACTGGAAAACTAACACAGAACTCGTTTTTCTTCAAGGGCATGAATCCAAACTCTGATAGTTAATGTTTCCAAGCACCACTTGAAGTCAGCTCAAATTTTACTAATTAATGAGCAGCAATGCTCCTTACCCTTTAAAGCATGCTGGCAACAGAAAACCCCAAATCCAAAGCTTTGAGGAGGAGGTCATGCCCAGCCTGTCACTCACTCCAATGAACACACTTCATCTCTAAAGCTTGGGGGAGCATCTTTTTCCTCTTTGAAACAGTGCAAGACTTACTTGGAGGGCATCTTTGGATGGCATCTGCTTTGGGACAGAGTGCAAGCCAGCTGTGCTCCTAAAAGAGGGGTTTTAGCACATCCTGAAGCTGCACTGTGGCTTTCCACCCCATAGTGCTGCATCCCTCACCTGGAAGTGAGGATGAAGGCACACCTGCACCCTCTTCTCCTTCCACCTTCTGCAGCTATCTTACCTGCCCATACTCCTACCAGGTTTCCCTGTTCTCCAGGAGATGGAGGAGCTCAGAGTAGTCCAACATTCACTTTTATGAAAGCATGTCATTTCACACAGAAAATAATGTCATATTAAAAAGAAAGAAAACTGATTATTTTGAGATCAATCTAATTTTATTTCTGCAAGCAAACATTAAAAAAACAAGGACTGGGAATGCTAAAACAATTCTCATTTCTGCAATGGAATTTGAATGGACTAGTATGAGTAAACAGGATTTCAGATAACTTTTTTTTCTCCCTAAACTCCTGTGTTATCAAGCCTTGTTAGAAATTCTACAGAAGCCAAGTCCCTAATAGTTCTTGTCTTCTTCCTGGGATTTCATATTATCTTTGGATAAATAATTTATCACACTACAAAGCATTTGTTTGAGTCCACTTTTAAAAATAAATAAGCATTTAAAACACTCAAATACCAGGCCTATCCAGCCCCCAACATTTCTATTACCTTTATAAAGCCTCACAAAATCGCCAAGCAAATACAAGCTGCCACTCCTTCCAATAACAGCATGTTCTTCACACCCTGATTTCATTTTCTTCAACAGCATTTCTGATTCTAAAATAAAACCAAGAACTTCTTGCAAAACGTGCCTACAAACAGGCCCACAATAAAGTGCTCCTCCCATCTTCACAACCATGCACAAGGACAGAACCAGAGCATGCTCAGCCCCTCTCTGAATTTGTCTTGTGATTCTGTCACACATTACTCCTCTCAAAAAATATAAATGTGACAGTTTCAGCACAGCCTGTGGACCACAGGTGTTCATGAGGCAAACAAAAAGGTCCAGCATATACAACACTCCATTTTTAGCACGGGAGACAAAGCTTTAACAGATCAGAAGCAGAAAAAGCAAAGTCTCTCCTCTTCAAGCAGAACACCTATGTGCCATCAGGTGGAGGACAGTCAATATTAAATGGGCAAAGCAAAACAGCAGAAAACCTAAAAGGAAGCTTCATATGCACAATTACTATTCTTTCAGAAAACACTTTACAGAAGATAACTCTTCTGACAACCAGCTACTACCAAGGTGTGCTGTATTTTAAAAGTTACCATCTGAGCATCTGGGGGCAAGATGTCTGCTGGGTGAGAGACCACAGCTGCGAGATTTAGCTGAAGAGATACTGAAAGCATTGGAGAAGTGCACAATCTTTAAAAGAATTTATTCCTGCACAGCAGGAGAGCTCAAGGATGTGTTTTCACAGAACAATACAAAATGACAGTAAGCAATGCACAGAATTCCATCAAAAATGAACTTTGCACAAGCACAAAGCATCACCCAGGGATGAAGTCTCAAATACTCAGTGCCTTTCCCCAGACATCACAAGGGCTGGGGCAAGAGTCAAAAAACCCCCTGCAACACTGGCCAAGTTTGGGCTTCTCCTTCTGCCTCCTCACTGCCAGTGTGTATCTGCCTCCACACTACAGCCAGAGCAACGTGGAACTGGGACAATCAGCTGGAGGAGGAAGAGGTGGAACACATCAGGGAAGAAGGGGTGGGCAGGGGGCTGTCAGTGCCTTTGGCTGATGGGAATGGAGTCTCACGTGATGCAGTCACACCTTTGCCTGCACACAGGTGCTCCTTGAGAGCCTGACATGTGATGGACATCAGCTCCAGTGCAATATGGCAATCTTTGTATTCCTGAAACAGCTCAGCATCTCACATTTGTGCTGGCACGGAAGCGAAGCTCCGAAAGGAAGATCGTCATTTTGATGGCTGGAGCAGATATTGATTAAACACTGAAACCATCTTAGAGCTGGTCATAAATACAACAGCTGCTTCACAAATACACCTTTGGCAAAATGCTGGCCAGGCTCAGACCTAACAGTTCAGTATTGATAGCCACCCCACACTATACACTCTCTAGCAACAATAAAGCACCTGAAATGCTCAATGCTTGATTTAATGCTTCCTGAAGGAGAAAACTGCTTTGCATAATCTTCTGTGAACTACATTTTATAAAATCTCCTTATAAGCCCATATTTTCTCAGACTACACCATGTTTGGTATGCTGTATCTTTCAATGCTTTTTAATTCCTTTAAATTGCAAACAACAGTGAGATAATGGGAAAGCCAAGGAAATTCTGCGGTGATGTACTACTCCAATTAATTAGAAATATCTCCAAGTCATCATTGTGGAATAAACCATTTTAAATATGCAAGGTTTGCAGGTTTCAGCCATTTGTGTAAAACTATCAAAGACTTTCTTGCTATAAAGCTTTAATTCCCATCTCAGAAAACTTGTAAGCTAACCTACTTTTTTCATTATTAGGTCAGGAAACACACCATACAAATTATCCTGGATGAATGTGCCAGTATTTCCATATTAATAGGCTGCATCCACAATGTATAACATCATCTATTGGATAATAAGAAGCTTTGTTATTATTTTTCAATGCACTGGGTGAATACATACACCTAGTAGCCCTATTGAAATGGTAATTAATTATACTTTAATAGAATAAACTGAGATGTTGCCTCTGAGCTACAATACATATTTGAGTTAGGTTACATGGTATTACAGTACTTGGAAGAGATCCTCTTCTCACAATTTAACTACTCACAACCATCTGGACATCACGTGGTGCTCCTGGAGATCAGGGTGAGGACTGGGGAGTAGGGAAGGAAAGGATGAGCACATTTCATTTTGAACACTTTCTGTTCTGCTTCAGTTGCACTGTAGAATCTGAATCAGTCTCCTCACACTCCAAGCTAAAGCAGCCTGGAGTCCAGCTCAGCAGTGGCAGCATCCAGGAGGGATTTCACAGAGTGCCACTGCCACTGCAGTGTAGCAGCACTGAGGAACCCTCGGCGACTGCACACAAGAGGGAAGATGTATCCCTCGAGACTAGAAATGAAGAGGGACCTGGGATTACAAGGCTAGGTTCATCAGGAGCTCTGCCCCACCAGCAGATGCCCCAGTGAGCCCAGCAGCTCTTGGCTGAACACCGAGAGCCTCCGTATGCCAGCAGGAGACACTGCCTGGTGGCTGCAGGGTCCCCCTGCTCCTGCTGAGCTCCCCCTGCACAGGGAGGCTGGAGCCCAAAAGCCCTGTCTCCCACAGAGCCAGCAGCTATGGCACCTTTTGTCACACTTGGAGGGACTCAGCAGGAGCAGTCAACCCCAGACTCTCACCAGAGCTCCCAGGGCAGGCTCTCCCTGCTCTGAGGTGCCAGGACAGCACACAACTGTCCCCTGTCACCATTCACAGCTGCCACCTCTGTGGGGGCACCGAGAGGCAGCTGTCACCACTAATGTCACCAGAACCCGCCCACATCACCCGCTGGATCTCTCCAGGGGCGCTGGGGGTATCATCCACATTAGGGAGGAATTACTTGGCTCAGTGGCTTAGACAGCCTCGGGAAAAAGAAACACAGAGTTGTTCAAAACAACAAGACAACTGTGAGCTACTAATTGCATTCTTCATGGGTGCTGGGAAAACCATCTTTACTGAGTCAACAACACAAAGTACCAGAGTGATACTTTCATAATTCCAGAGAAAAGGTGAAATACTCTATCACACTCAGTGCTGATCAAACGAGATGTCTTCAAATCCAGTCAAATCTAAGAACATAGAATTTCTCTCTATTATAGTATTCATGTAACTCTTTGCCTTTCACTCTACTACTGTACTATAATTTTCTCAAAAATTATTTCTAAGTCACAGCTTCCAATTCAAACATTCTCCAAATTTATTTTACCATGTAAGCTAACTGGAAAAATGCACTTTTAGAAATAACTTCATTCCTGTATGGTTCTGTGGTTTCCCCAGTGGTTGCACAATATGCAAACATGTATTTTAGGACAAAACAAAATGCATTCAAGCAGAGTAAGCCTAAAAGAGTCACCAAGTGTAATTACATCACGTAGAGTACCCAGTAAATTCAAAGTACTTTGCAGATGGGATATCCCTACTAAACAGGAATGGTCATTCCATCCACAGACACCAAGCACATTATCTCAAAAATGCTCTTTTAGGAAATACAAGCATTTGCTGGCAGATTGGGAAGGACAGAAAGGAAAGGGACATTTCCAGGTTTACCAAGGAATTGCTGCTGGGCTTGTTATGTACCAGAACTCACAATGCAGATTTCAAATCAAAGAGGTTATCTGGGGCATAAGAGGCTTTCAGATATTCACTGGAGAGCAATTCATCCCAACATCTTTGAAGTAAATCACCATTCAGTTTGGACAATTAGAAGTTTGGACAATTCAGTTTAGACAATTAGAAGTAAATCACCATTCAGTTTGGACATACATCAACATGATACGAGAGCTGGAAGCAGCAGATGAACTCATAAATAGGTTAATAGAGAATGAATGTAAATCAATAACTTAGAGTCACACTGGAAATGGTTAGCTGGGAATAGGGGCTCTTCAAGCTATTGCAATGTCCCTTTTGATATAAATAGTGTCAACTGGTACACAGATGGTGCCACACTGGGTACATTTTCACACAACAAATTATGCAGTTTGTACATCATTGTTTGGAATGTTAACTAACAAGGTAGAACAATGGGCTAGAATTTAAATGATCTTTTAATTTCACAATTTTTATCTTTTGTAATTTTGCCCACCAGAGCATTATCAAGCAATCTGCAGACTGTTACATGTCTACACTACTGGAAACACGAAAGAGTTTCAGTCAACTCAGTCTGTGGAGAAATACATTCCCATTGTAAGCAAAAGAAACTTATCAAAGACTTACTTGCTTACTGATCACAAATAAAACCCAGAACCACATGGAGATGATCTTGAAAGTTACCACAGTAAAAAGCTGTACAAAATAAAGGGTCTTTTGAAACTGCAGTGGCAAGCATTTTTTACAGAAGATGTCAGGTGAAAGCACCAGGGGCAAATAATGCATCCCTGATACTGGAGTATGCCTTATAAAGTATCCTCAATATGAGTACAGTGCTTGAAAAACCACACAAAAGTTAATCCTGCACTTTACAGGGAGATGGCTGATAAATCAGATCAGCAAGCCAGAGAGGAGAGGAGAGGGAGGCACGGAGTGAGGCAGAGATGAAGCTGAGCAAAGAGCATTTCTGAACCTGTGCCCAGAGCTCATCAGCTGGGGAAAGCTCCAACAAGGAGCAGCACACACCCCACACCCAGCCAGGTTCCCATCCACCTCTCACCCCACACCCAGCCAGGTTCCCATCCACCTCTCACCCCACACCCAGCCTGGTTTCCATCCACCTCACACCCCACACCCAGCCCGGTTTCCATCCACCTCTCACCCCACACCCCACATCCAGCCAGGTTCCCATCCACCTCACACCCCACAACCAGCCAGGTTTCCATCCCCTCTGGTGCTCACAGCCCCCCTGGAGCCCACCCACCCTCAGTGCTGCCCATGCCCATGGCGAGGCAGGCAGGGACAGTGTCACCTGCCCAGCACACACCAGCCTGGAGGCACTGAAATGCCAAGGTGAGGATCTCACTTGGAAATCAGCAGCACGTGGTTATGTTAAACTGCAGCCCTGTGTGTACCTGCAGTACCAAAAATACAATCCTTTACCGTGCCAATCAAAGCAGTATTTATAGTGGCTGTGAGAAAGCAGCACAGCTGAGGTGGATTGAGGTGATAACCCTGCTCCCCCCCTTCCCAGAGATGGGGTGCTTTAGTACAGGTCCTGGTGCTGTGGGCATGCTCCATGCCAGCCTGATAGACTGTCCTTTCCACTCAGAAAACAGGCCAGGAGAATTAAAAATAAACAGATAAATAAATATCACACACCAGCCCAACAGTCCTAGTACTAAAATATTATACGGGGGGGAAAAAGTAAGATAAATCAGTGTACACCTACTGCTCATGGTTGTTCTGATGGCAAGTGGACAGCTCTGCCCCAAGAAAAAAAACCTGTAAATAACAAATCTTGCTATCATTTCCAGCCTGCCAAAGGGAAGCATGATATGTCATAATCTGAAAGCTAGATGACTCTGCAGCCTTTCTGGTCCATCTAATGAGGGTATATGGGATGGCAACACCAGCTTTATAGTCATAGAGGGAGCACTTTGGATCTGCTAAAAGCATGAAGTTCAACTTCATTTATATTTATTAAGTTTGTTTCTTAGCAATATACCAAAAAGGGATGCCTGAAAATACCTGGTGTGTTTTAAAGCTGCAGAATGACCCCACTTCAGTTTTAAAGAGATCTTTCTGCAACATAGAAGATGACACAAGGAGCTGAACTATCAGTGTTTTAACTCTCCCAGCTTCACACTCCATGTCAGGGGTATGAAAGAACTGACCAGCCACACTGCATTAATACTTACTGTACAATAAAGCTGGGAAAGCCAGCATATGGCTATTATTTATTACTAATAAGAAAATTCAATTAACAAAACATCATAAATAACAGGAAATAACCAGATTGCAAGTGCAGGCAGACCAAGTTAGACCATTCATTAACAGCCTGTCGCCAAAAGGGATTATTCACACCCTGGGGTACCTGGGAAAGCTCTCCACAGCAGAGCCTTCCCCTGCCACTCAGATTCCTCTACTGCCTCTGGGAAGAGTGCAGAAAAGATTCAGTGGCAGATCATTGTGTGCTGTTTTGAAGATATTCAACAGCATTTATAATTTTATATATATATAATATACATTAGTATATTCTTCTCTTGCCATTTGTTTGTTTTTAATATTGCTCAACATTATCTAAACAGACCCCAGAGGCTCTTGCCACTCAAGAACTCCCAGAATCACTGCAGCTCAGACCATCAGCAGAGTTTGTAGCTGCATTGAAACAAATGCTGGTGCAACAAGGCAAATGGGAAAGGATGAGGAAAATTGTGACATAGAAAACCATGCACTGCAGCAGTGCCTCTGATCACAAGCAGCCCCTTATGAGAACAGATATGCTTAAAACCAGAGGGATGTGGCTCTCCACTGGCCACCACGATCACTGGGCACGTCCAGAAAAACCCTGAAGCATTCTGACACTCAGCAATCAATTGCTGACCTTGTGAAAATATTTGCCGAGCAAAAGGTGCGTTTATTCATTTTAATTTTAGGTGTTGAAATGAAAGTCATGAAGGAAAGTGATGTGGAGAGGCTTCATTATAATCAATATATAAAAGTGCCACTGCATACTGATAATAACATCCTTCACTCTGAAGTTTTCTCTCACAGTTGAACTTAAAAGCTGATGCATATTAAGGAAAGCAATGATTAAAAAAAAAAAGTTTAAATCTGTGAAGATTCTTTGAAATATTTATGATACAGGGCGTTTTAAATCTAGCTACTCAGGCTCATTGTTCTATTATAAAATATTGCCCACAATGTTTTTGTTCTGCTTCCCTTTTGAGCAGCAGAAAAGACTGATATCCTTAAAGAAAGGTGCAAGGAACTATTTTAACATCAACCTCTAGTGCTTGCTTTTTCTGCTGCTTGCAGAAAAAAAGAGTGATCACAAGGCAGTTCTCTCCCAGTTGCTGAAAGTAGTTGCATTTGACTTTTGTAAATAAATAAATAAATAAAAATACAGATACAGAAATATGAGAGAGCACCATCAACTAAGACAAGGTGTTCTTTCCCCAGATCACAAACCATCCAGGATAAAATTTCCCTGGCATTACATTGGCCAAAGTAATTTTTTGCAGTCACAGTGTAATGTTTTGAACATTTCAAATCTGAAGCTGAATATATTGCTGCTTTGAGAAATTTCATTTAATCCCTTCATTACTGAAGAATAATGCTTCCTTTTCACTCACTGGAGAAGTTTGGCTGTCAAAAAGAATAATGATTTCCAGTCTTTTCACTAGAAAAGACCAATATTGCTGCAAAATCTGTCTGCATGGATTTTGAGTGGTTACACTTGTACTACATTACAAAAACAGAGGATGGGTAAAAAGTACAACAGAAGTGAAAGAAAACCAAAATTGGCTCAGGATGTGCAGGAACAGCCCCGTGTCCCTGACAGAGCACGGACAAGAGCACTTGGGCACAGCCCTGACCTCCCCAGGAGTCTGCAAAGCCAACAGGGCATCCCATGGGCTTGGGACCTCCAGAGCTTTGGGAAGGAAACCAGGGCAGCTCCTGCTTGCTCCTTCAGCTGCACCACCCAGGCAGCTCCCACCCCCCACTCCCCCTGGCTGTTCTCTGCCTTTCTTGTTCCTCCCCAGGCAACTGCTCTGTTCAGCTGGGTTTGAAAAAGTGTTTAGTAACATTTTCCCAAAGACACAAGCGGGTGGAACACACTGATCTCCTGCCTGCTGCAACAGCTTTCATCCTTCCACAATCTGTCCTGGTTCAGTGGCCAGAGCTTTTATCATCCCCCCTTTGCAGATGGGAAATGAGCTTCCAGGTGACTCAGCTTCTTGTTCAAGGTCATGCACAAAGGTTTTCACAAAAAGAGAGGATGCCCAGGCTTCCAAACCTCTCTGCATCTGGTCCCTGCAAGGGAAGGGCTAATTCCCAGATGAGTGGACATCCTCTGACACACTGGCAGTGGAGGCTTTGCAGATGTGTCCTGAGCTTCTAGTGAATTCAGCAAGTTAAGTGGGACCAAATGCAGAAAAGCTAGTGTTAAAAACTCTGCCATTCTGCTGCCTTTTTTTTTAATGTGTAAACTTTTAGAATATCTGAGTTTTATTGAAACTTAACCGATCAAACAATTTTTACTGTTAAAGCCTCAATGGGATTTCATTCCATATTCAAAGATTTGCAGTTACTCTGGAATTCATTGTGAATTGTAGAAAGTATAGAAGTTATTGTACCAAAGGCAAAAGCAGCAGACCCTTTCTGTCTTAACCTGTATATCAGTGTATTTAAAAATAAATCATAACTGTGATTCACACTTAAGAAGGATGAAGGATTTTGTAGGGCAGTGAACACTTCCTTTCTGCCTGCAGGCACTCAAAAAAAAAAAAATAAATAAAAAAGAAAGAAAATGTTGTAACCAGAAAATCCTACCTGAAAATTAAAATTCAATGGCTATCCCTTTCCAGTGATTTTACAATATACTTAGTTTGACTAAAGCCCAGGACAAGAGGTGAAAAGATAAATATTATCACAAGTGTCTGTGGTTTGTGCATCACACTGGCAGGACAATTTCTGAGACCAGGAAAACGTTGTGGCAGTGCTGTCCTCTACCCATCTGCTGGGACACTGAGAAGCAACAAATCCCCCTTCACTGTTTTATCTGAATTTTTTTTTTAAATAATCCCTAATATAGCAGCATTGTCTGTAAGAATGTATTCAATATCTGGACAAATGGGGAAAGTATCTTCCTAAAGAAGGACAGTGGGTCTGCCAAGGGAGCTGGTGCTTTATTGGCAGCTGAGAAAGCCCAGAGACACTCCCTGGCCCTGGCCCATCCCTGGAGCAGGATAAAGGCAGGCAGAGAGCCTCTCCAGGGGGGACAGGGCTGCATCCCTCATTTGCTTGCAAATTATTCTGGAAACTTTCCCAGACCACAGTTCTGCTCCTCTAGTTTGCAGGCCCATGTAAAAGAATGGAAAGGAAATCTGAATTGCTGTCACTGAGGTTTGCAGGAGCCCTCTCTGTTATTGTGTTGTTTCAGGTCCCAGTTGGACATTTTTTCTTCCGATTGTCTCATACTGTGTAATGTACAACAGAATCCACAAAACTCCCATGTCCTGCTGCAAGATTATGAGTTCAAAGCAGTGGAGTTTCTTCCTGAAAAGCTAATTCCTTTACCACAGTTAGTTTATCACCATCATTTTTCTCTTGCTAAAAATAAATAAATAACGATGGAACTAGCAAATGAAAAAAAAAAAATCCATCAACCAAAAAGAAATAAAGAAACATTTAAGAGGTTACATTTATCTTTCCAGCTGGCAATAAAGACAAGCACTTCTGACAGTCACTTTTTTAAAGCTCTGAGTGGATAATTGCAACATAAAGCTCACCACAACTGCTGTGTTTTAACATTTCCTGAAGCACTTGTGTTGCTTCAGGGTTCAGTGAAAGGAGCTGCCCCACATGCTAGACATTTAAAAATTGCAAGGGAAGGTAAATACATCCCTTCACACTTCTCAGAAAAGCTACATTAACTGTTTATTTATGTGGCTCAATTCCTGGGGGGGAAAAAAAATTTAAAAATTAGTTTTTGTTAATCCCTTTTGCTCTGAGAGACATTGTGGTCAACCAAAACTGATCCTTCAAACTAGCCAGGACAGTCCTTGGCATCACACCCTCCAGCTCCCTCCAGGAGGCATCTTTCCTCCTGCTGAACTTCAGATCAATTGGAAAATTAAAACATTTCAGCAGCAGATAAAACCACTACCAGCAAGACCAGGGAAAGTGCAGGTGGTGAACAGGAAATCCCAGAGGTGTGTGCTGGCTCCTCAGGTCAGCTCCTTGCAGCCTCCAGGCTCAGCCCTGCCAGGGCCTGAGTCCTGCCAGGGGAAGGCAGGGAGGGAGAACAGGGATGGCAGCAGCTCAGCTCAACCCAAAAATGCTCTGATGGATCCAGGCAGGGAGGGCAGCCACCCTCAGGAAGGAAAAAAAATGCAAGGGCAAGACTGAAAAATACTTTAAAAAAAAAAGAAAAAAGAAGAGCTTTATTAAAAATTTAAAGCAAGAAAAAGAAGAAAAATAACCCAGTAGCAATTCAAAGTTCTTTATAATTAAATAAAAGAGGTTTGTTGATTTTTTCCTTTTTTTTTTTTTTTTTCTTTTAACATTTATGTAGCACATGTAAGCTCATGATTGGTGTTTGATTTTCTTTTTATATCTATTTATTTCAAGCACTAGACCTCAGGTCTGGAAACCACCAGCTACAGGCTGGTGGCTCTTTGAAAATCCAGCTGGCCGATAGCAAGGCACTGAAATGTTTCAGCTGGCACGTGGTTACAGGTTGATTTGAGAAGTTCTCTCAGCACATGAGCCCTCCGCTGACAGCAGTGCTCCCTTTGAAGGTCACACCAAGTGTCAGGCACGTCCATTCCTGACACCTTCATCATCTGCAACGATGAAGAAGCACCAGAAGCACCTGGAGATGCTTCTCTGAGGCTGAGCAGGGTGTCTGCCCCTGCTCCAGGTCTAAATGCAGCTCTGCCAGGTAGGAAAAGAGAAATGCAGCCGTAGTTTGGCAAAAAAATTAGAGGTGTTGCAATGAAAAATGGTTTGCAGCTCTCTTGTTTCTTTCAACAGAACAAACTGTAATACATAAAAACCCCCCAAACACATTTCATTTAAACACTGTGCAATAGCTCAAAATGCTGAAGTTCCACAGAGGAGGGCCAATTTATACAAGTATCTAAATCACCAGGACTTCCCCAGACATTCACATTAAGCTAAAATCTAATGTTAAACACAATTAAGAAATAAAGAAAAAAGCCATCAAACACAAAAACCCCAATCAGAAATCTGGTAAGCGAGTGAGGGGATAATTCATAGAGACAACTACTAATTTCTCCTATGATTCATTCAGTGAGTAACCCCCACAGCTGCTGTTCTCCAAGCAGCAAGGAAAAGTTGATTAGGGTACAAAATAGCTGTGTGATTAAAGTTTTTTTAACACTGTGGGATCTACAAGAACAGAAGTCTGGGCCAAGGAAGGTGCATCACTAAACCCTCATGGCAGGTCAGGGGATGCCCCATTTCTGCTCCCTGTTGTGCCTACAGGAGCAGCACCTCACACCACCAAAACTTCTTACCCAGGGCTTGCTGCAAAAATGCCAATTTACCTTTGTGTGTTTTGCTGTTCCCCTGCTGTGCTGCCACATTAATACTCATGTAAATTCCTCACCTGAGAAGGGACTGAAACTTTTATCTACTATTCCTCCAATAAAATGCTTTTCTAATCTTAGCACTATTCCAACTCATTAAGCCCTAAACTTTCTGAATTCACTGTGGGACAAAGTTAGCTCATTTAGGGTGCATGGTCTCAAAAAGTAATGGTCACACAGACTAAAAAAACCAAACAACCAAACAACCAAAAGAGAGTTTTGCAGCAGACAACCATTTACACAAGTGCAGAGCTGGACTCTCCCAGAATAGAGATGTTCCACAGCTGTTCATGAGGTGTTTCCCCAATGCTAGAGCAGCAGCAGAAACTGCAGTTAACATTGCTAACCCACCTTAGACACCCAAAACCTCTCCCTCCCCCAGCCCTCAACATTGAACTCTAGGAGATATTTAAGATGCACACACACAATAAAATAAAATGCACAACTCAAAATGCCATTTTAGTGCTGCATTGTCTTGGCTGGTGGGTATGTCACTGCAAGTCTCTTCCTAAATTGCCTGTTGTTAACAATTCCTTATGCCCAAAGCACTCTGGACCAGAGGGTGTCCTTGTCAGTTTTTCAGCCTCGGGCTCCTACCCCTCTCTCACACAGTGGTGGCATTTCCAGCACGACTGCAGCTGGTTTGAGTGGACCAAAACTCACAGCCAGTACAAGTTACCTGCCCAAAATCACCTCCCAAGGCATTTACACCTGAGCACCCCTAGGAACAAGCTGCAAACTGACCTGCCAACAGGACAGGCTGCTGCTGGGATGGGAGAGCAGCCAGACACCAGCTGCATTCTAGGCAGCAGCTTAAGCATCCTACAGAAGATGCAGTCTGATGAAAGCAGGAAGGAAATAATTGTTGGGGTTTTTTTAAGCTGAAACAATAGTCTTTTAGCATTCTTCCTGCAGAGAGCCTCCTATGTGCCTGCATGATAAGGGAGGCAGACAAGTGAGAGGCACAAAGCTGTTCAGACATATACAGAGCAAAGCTGCAGTACAGAAGTCAGCCCTTACCACGATTTGGAATCAGGACATGGAAGAGGGGACCAGAGATCCTGCTCTGCCTCGGCCTGCAGGCAAGGGGAGGGTGGTGGAAGCAGCAGTGTGAAAAGGAATGGTGAAAAAGCTGAGCCTGTGACACACCACAGATCAAAAACTGTGGCTGAGATTCTATTAAATATATATAAGCACAGCCTGTGCCACAGGTATGGCCCCTGCACCACTTTGAGTGGCACACAGGGAGAGCAGCTCCTGGGAGAACACAGCAGCAGCTCTCCTGTGGCAGAGATCACAGTGTCACAACAACACTTCATCCCATCCACCCTCTGGAGAGCTGCAACTGTCACATCCAGGCTCTTTCTGTGGCAAGTTTTTAGAATCTAAAAATGACTCAAAGTTTTCCTGTATTTTTTTAAAGGATGTGGTAAAGTCATTCCATCTTTTAAGTTGCAGTTCAAAGTAGATGGAAGGACTCCATCCCAACCTGGTGCACTGCTGGGGAGACATCTCCAACAGCTGAGCAGGGACAGGAGAGAAAGGGACATAGCTAGCAAAATTCAAGGGGAGAAAGAGCTACCTGGGTGAGGAAGGATCTTCCCAGGAGGCTGGGAGAGCCATGCAAGAGGTGACTGTGAGTCATTCCAGCCAGAACAGGAGAAAACAGAAACTACCACGAGCCGTAAACCACCTACCCTGTGCTGAGTGGGCACAGTGGGAATGCCCTGGTGGTTCCCCTTCCTGCTTCTCCTCAGCTCCCTGCATGCCTGCAAGGCAGTAACTATTTAGCTCAGAGCTGCAGAAATAAGCAGGGAGAGGTAGAAACATCCTTTTTGTCACCTTCTGTCTGTGCTGTGACAGAACATTAGTGCTTTTACTGAGCAATTTACCACTATCAGTAGTGGAAGGGAAGAAGCAAGTCTGAGTGGAAGGAAGAACTGGAAATAGAGCCAGCTGGAAAAAAAGATTTCCATAAATCTAATTTTTAGCCAAAGCCCTCTTCTCCTCCTCCATGTACATCTCTGTAGGAGATTTCTAATCATAATTACTCTAATGAATTAGTCCATGGGAGAAAAGGCAAACATACACTTCAATACTTGGCCAGTTCTAGCTGATACACTCTCCAGAAAAACAATATTTAGCATTTTACACAAATGGCTTGCATCCAGCGACTAATTAATCCTCTTTACACAAAGGCATGTGATTCTTTTTTCCTTAATGTTAAAAAACCCCAAAAAGTGCACCAACTCATGCTGCTCTGCAATTACAGAACATTCACTTCTTTACCGGAGAACAGGAATGCTACCTTAGAACCTGATGCTGCAGGTCTGCTCCAGCTCCACACTTCCTGTGAAGAAAGAGCTTCCTTCAATATTCCCTGAAAACCAGGGCACCATGGCCAACCACTGCCAGCCACCCAAAGGGACAGACACTCCACAAGGAATTAGCTCCCTTAGAACCATTCAGAGAAACTGGTTTCCTAGCCTAGAGCCTCATTAGGGGTGATGATCCTTATTTCCCCACAAGGCCTAGATTAAATTCAAGCACATTTGAATATACAGCAGCATCTACCACGGTGATTTTCCAGCCAAGCACTGGTATGTTTTATAGTCACACTGCCATAATAGGTGCTTGCCTATCAGGAGGAGACCAGCTCCATCCCTGAGGCAGGAGATTCTCTGAGGGCTAATACAGCTGTGTCCCCAAAAAGCTCTGTACACACACTCCTCCAAACAGCCAGGAGAGCTTTGGGAGGCTCTTGCCCATGGCCTGGACATGCTAAAATTGATCTTTGCCTGACAGCAGAGCAGAACTGTGTGGAGCAAGCAGAAGGGATAGATTTAGGTGCTGTTCCCAGGGCAATAACCAGCTCCAGCACCAGAGAGTGGGTCACCCCAAGACTTGGCCCATAATTAAATATCACACACATCCCACTTTTGGCTTCCACACCAACCAAGCTGACCCACTCTGCTCCTTACACCCATGGAGGAATGTGTCCCCTGTTGACGGAGTGGCCAAACTATCCTTTGTCTCCTTAAAAAGGAA